>PVJX010010244.1:26759-58029 GCA_004027295.1 Dolichotis patagonum
TTTTTTTTGTACCGGGGATCGAACTCACACCCTTACACTTGCCAGGCAGGCACTTAAGCCACTGAGCTAAATCCCCAGCGCTGCCAAGGTCTCTAACCCTGGGCCCCTGTCCCGGCCTCTCCCCGCGCGGAGGCGGAGGCCGGGCCCCGGCTGTTCCCCGCCTGGCCGCTAGGTGGCATCGCCGGCCCTGGCTTTGCCCCCCCCCACCCCCACCCCCGCACAGCGCAGCCTTGGGCAGGCAGGAGCCCAGAACTTCGAGCTGGGTGGTCCACGTTTGATTGAATTGTGCAGCTGAACGATTTTGTTATCGTTGGACTGAGGACTGAGCCCAGGAGCAGCGGTCCCTATTATTTAATTTTAAAATTTTGAGACAGGGTCTCATGGAATCCCTAAATTGTGCCTTTGTGTTGGGCTTCAACTTGACACCCTCCTGCCTCAGCCTCCCAGAGAGCTGGGAGTATAATCATTCACATCACACCCATCCGATGGGGTGATTTTGAGGGGTACCAGGGATCGAACCTACAATCTTTCCGCTGAGCCCCAGCCCCGGCCATTTTTACTGTTCTCATTGAGACGGGGTCTTGCTAACGTGCCTGAGCTCAGCTTCGGTTTGGGATCCTCCTGCCTCGGCCTCCCAGAGTGCTGGGGTGACAGGCAGGGTGGCTTCGGCTGCCAGAGCTGGAGGACGATGAGTGGGCGGTGGCCTTTGGCAGGGTCCAGGTCCGACGCTAGGGCACCAAGGGTGGGGAGGGGCTGGGGAGGCCACTGGAGCCCCGGCAGTGCCCTCTCCTCTCTGTGACCTGTTCTGGGAGACAGTGGGTCTGCGGGAGGTGAGTGACTGGTGACCCCTCAGGCCATCACAGCAAAATCCCAGGGGCCAGGAGTTGACACACAAAGGCTGCCCACGATCCCAGTGCTATGGGGGCTGAGGAGGCTGAGGCAGGAGGGGTACCGTGAGTTGGAGGCCAGCCTGAGACCCTGGCTCCAAACATTAAATTAAATTTTTTAAAAGGGGGCTGGGCCCCAGTGCCAAAATAAGTGGGCCACTGGGGATGGAGGGTCTCTAGCGTCCACGAGGTGCTGGGTTCACCCGCAGTGCGGGGCGGGGGAGACAGAGAGATGGGGCTGCACCAGGCGCCCCGCTGGCCTCGGCCTCTGGAGAAGCCGGTTCGATTTTAATTTCTAGATGGTGAACGCCAGGAGCTCGGAGTCGCCCTGGGGACACTCTCGAAGAAGGAAGAGGACGCTGAGCGGAAGAGTTTAAACAGCGCGGGGCCTAGAAAGAGGCCAGGTCTGGATTTATGGTTTTGTTTTGTTGCAACAGGGTCTCGCTCTGCAGTCCAGGCTGGTCTTGAACTTGCAAGGATCCTCCTGCCTCAGCCTTCCAAGTGCTGGGACGACAGGCCTGTTTTTATGAGGGAAGATCTAGTGGCACACAGCTCCACGCATTTGCATACTGTGCACTGCCTTCCTGCTGGGACCACCTGGCTCACCGAGCCAACTTTTTTTTTCTTTTGAGGTGGTTTTGTTGTCATCAGTCTGGCCTTGAACCCCAAATTTTCCTGCCTCTTTACCCCCACCCCCCAGTGCCGGGCTCAGAGGTACTCACGGCTCAAAACTAAACATTTAATATAAATTTTGACCTAGGCAGAGTGACACATCCCTGTAACCCCAGCACACAGGGAGGCCGGGCTGGAGGGTTGTGAGTTCAAGTCCCGCCTCCTGAATCCCTGTCTGAAAAGTAAACAATGAAAAGGCCTGGGATGGACTTAGAGCACCCCGGGGGTTCAATCCCGGTACAAAACCACAAACAAACACACACCAGAAACAAACGCTCTGGGGCTGGAGGCTGAACCGAGTCTTTCTGCCCATGCTGCCCACGGCCCCCTACTGACCAGCACCCTGGGTCCTGAAGGTGGTTACGATTTAAGGCCAAAACCTGCCAGGTGAGGGGGCTCACGCCTGTCCCCCTAGTACCTGGGAGACTGAGGCAGGAGAATCTCTGGAAGTTTGTGGCCCCTTTGGACCACAAAGTGAGAGCCTGTCTCAAAATAGGAAGGGAGGGAGGGAGGAAAAGAAGCCTGCTGAGAATTACTAGCGTGTTTACCGTCGGGTCTCCAGGGCACCTGCGGCACCACTGGCTTCTCTGGTGCTCAGAGGAGGTGAATCTGGGGGCCATCCCGGGCCGAGGCATGGTCAAGGGTGTGGGGCATCGGGGCGCCCAGCCGGTCCTTTCCCTGAGCCGTGTGCAGTTCCTTGCGTGAGGCCTCTGGGGTGCTCGCAGCCCCGCCCGGGAAGAGGGGCTCCCCTTCCAGGCCACCGTGAGCCCTGACCCTCCCCTCCTCCTGCCTCAGCCTCCTCACCTCCTACTGAGGACAGTGCCGTGGCCTAGGATGGTGGCGGAGGCCTCTGCTCCCACTACTTGGGGGGCTGAGGCAGAAAGTTCACGGATTTGAGGCCACTTTGGGGAATTTTGCAAGACCATGTTTCAAAATAATAATTCACCAGAAACAAAAAATAAAAAAACACTTTGAGCGGGGCGCAGTGTGCACCCGTCATCCCAGCACTCAGGAGGCTGAGGCAGGAGGATCGCTGCAAGTTCGAGGCCAGCTTGGGCTGCAAAGTGAGCTCAAGGCCAGACTGAACCTGCATAGCGAGACCCTGTCTCAAAAAAACACAAAAAACAAACGAACTCCCCCCAAAACCAAACTAGTAACTCACCAAAGGGCTGGGGAAGCCTAGCTTTGTGGAGGGGCACTTGCCTAGCATGTGTGAGGCCCTGGATTGCAAGCTTAGCACTGCAAAAAAGGAAAAAGGGATAGTTCTACCGTTTTAAAATTTATTATTGTTATTACTTGATTCTTTTTGGACAGGCTGGGCTGGTGCTCGCTGTGTGACACAGGCGGCGGCCGGCCTGTGGTGGTCCTCTTGCCTCAGCCTCGGTTGCTGGGTGACCTGGCTGGTTTTGGTTTTAGGCTCCATTCACAGGACCACTGGGGAGCAGGGGGAGGAGCGTGGGGCCCCGCGGGGGGACGTCCCACCTCTGAGGGCTGCAGGGGTTGCTCCCTGACCTCAGGGACGCCCCTCCTCCCGTGTGCTCCCCCCACACTGTTCTGAGGAAACCCTGTGGCAAGTCCCACGCTGGGCAGAGGCGCTGGGCGATCGGGCGTCGGGAGCATTCCTTCCAGCGCACAGGCACCCCGAGCTGTCGGGCTTCTTCTTGGAACCCAGCGCCCCCAGGCTCCACCTTTTACTGTTTTATATTGAGACAGGGTCACGCACAGTTGCCCAGTTGGGCCTCCGGTTTGTGATCCTCCTGCCTCAGCCTCCCGAGCAGCTGAGATGGCTGGCGATGGAGGGCGTGAAGCCGCAGCCCAGCTCCAGGAGCTGCCGGCAGTGCCCACCCCACTTCCCGGCAGAGCCCGCCAGGCGGCCGAGCAGGAGACCAGTCCAGTCCAGGGCCACTGGGTTCAACCTCTTTTTTTATTTTTTTTCCTTTTTTAATGTCATGCAATAATTCACAGTCCCAAGCCCACGGTTTTCAAACAAGGTAGGAAAATAAAGTAAAATAAAATCAAATTAAAAGGGAAAAAAAAAAAAAGGAAAAGAGAAGCCAAGGAATTGGTGGTGGTCTTTTTTTCTTTTTTTCTCTTCTTTTGTTATTTCAAGCAAATGTCAGAAAAAAATGCTTCTTTTTCTCAATCGTTAATTTTTTTGTCCTTGTTTAAAATTGTTTATGATGATGATTTCTCTTTAAACTGATCTCTGCAGGCAGTAATAGTAGGGTCCGGTGTCGCCAGCGCTCCTGGCTCCTGGTCTGAGAGGCGGGTGGGCCGTGCCTGGTTTGGGGGTGCCGGGTCCCTGCCTCCGGCCTCAGGCCACCGCAGCCGCCGCAGCTCCCGGGGAAGGGAAGATCCCACTGAGATGATAAAACTCATCAATAGAAGCTCTGTTCTCTCCTCCTGCTTGCTTTAAAAACGTCTCTGTTTTATACGTGTTTTCCACTTTCCCCAAAGTTATCCGCAGGAGCGGGCCAGCTCGCGTCTCCGGCCGGGCGGCGCCTCCTGGGGTGCGGGGTGCGGGGGGTGGGGGGGCCGGCGGCGCCGGGCTTAGCACCAATCATCCTCGCTCTCGCTGCAGGCCTCGTGCGGGCCCCTGCGGGCGCCGGGCCGGGCTGGGCCGTGGGCCGCGTAGTAGCCGTTGGGGAGTCTCCGGCCGTGGCCGTGGCCGTGGCCGTGGCGGGCAGGCGAGGCGCAGGCCGGGCCCGAGGCCCGGGGAGTCCTGGGCGATCGCGCGGCCGGGGCCTCCCCGCCGCCCGGGCTGGCGGCCTCCTCGTAGTCGGGGCCCCGGTAGTAGCCGCGGGCCCGGGGCGCCTCGGGCGGCTGCGGGCTGGGCACCGGCCACCGGGCCGCTCCGTGGCGACAGGCCCGAGGGGACTGGCTGCGGGCCGGGCCGGGCGATCGGCCGTGGCCCCCCGCGGGCGGCTGCTCCCTGGCCAGGGGCTCGGGCCCCGGGAGCCTCCGGGCCGGCCTGGCCGCCTGCTGCGGCGGGGGCCCCGCGGCGCCGGGCTTACGGATCACGGGGGAGTAGGACACGTGTGGCCGGGGGGTGCAGGGGGTCTGGGGGAGCTGGCGGCGTCCCCGCCGCGGAGTGCTGGTGCCAGACGTTGAGGGGGCTGGGCTTCCACTGACAGAACTACTGCCCTACACGAAAATTGAAACAAAGGAAATCAAAACAAAAGACACAAGCAAATCAACCGGGAGGACGGGAGACACAGGGGGGACGGGGACGGGGACGGGCCAGACGCCGGACACGGGGCGGAGAGGACGGGAGAAGCCACAGCCACGGGACGGGGTGGGGGCGAAAACCAACACAACAAAGTGGAGAGAGAAATGAGAGACGGAGCTTTGTAAGTATCGGGGTCGAAACAGCGGAAGTTCCAAAAAATCCCTCAGCGTCCACAGGACAGCAATGGGGACGGAGGGGACGGAGGGGACGGGGCGGGCAGCGGGAGGGCGGGCGCGTCCCGTCCCGCCGGCAGGCCGGGGTCCCCACCTCCCGCCCCGCCCCGCCCGCACCCACCTGCCTGTGGGCCCCGTGCTCACGGCCCTCGCTGGGCGAGCGGGACCAGTGCTGGTCGCGGGCGCGGGCCCGGCTGTGGTCCGGCCGCTCCCGCTCGGGGCCGGGGCCGTAGCGCTCCTTGTCGGGGGCCGGCGGGTGGTGGTGGTGGTGGTGGTGGTGGTGCGGTCGGTGCTTCCGGTCCTTGGGTCGGCCCCGGTCCTGGTCCCGCTCTCTGGCCGGCAGCTCCCCAGACTGGGTGGTCATGCTCAGGTCCGTCCCCAGGCCTGGGCCGAGAGGGCAGCGGAGGGGGGGTGACCGTGGGGGGGCCAGCAAGGGGGCGGGGGACCCAGGCAGGCCCGGCGCGGACGCCCCCGGTCCCTGTGCCAACCCCTCCCTTCTCTGCTCTTTCCCTTTAGACAGGCTGGGCTTGGACCCGTGCTGACCCTCCTGCCTCAGCCTCCCGAGGGCGGGAGCGACAGGCAGAGTGCGCCTGGGCCCTGCTTCCCTTGCCCCTGCGTCTCCGTCCTCTGCCCCTGCCAGGGCCCTGCACACCTGTGTCCACGTCGGTGTAGCGGCCCAGGGAGCGCTCGGAGGCCCGGTGGCCGCGCTCTCGGCGGCGCTGGTGGTGCCTCTGGTTGTCCTCGGGCGGGACCCGCTCCAGCGAGTAATCCTCCAGGCGGCGTGCTTTGGGTCCCAGCACGGAGGCCGAGCGCTTCATGGGGCTGGTGTCCGAGATGGTCTGGGGGGACAGGCCGCAGGCCGGGTCAGCGGCCGGCGCACAGATGCCCGAATCCGCTACCCCATCAGGCCCGGCGGTGCCCACGCCGTGGGGCGGCCGTGGGGGGGCCGCAGGGCCCGGGGCGCAGCCTGGCCCCCAGCGGGGCTGCTCCTTTTGGCCCATTCTGGGGTCCCCCGCCTGGGGCTGCTTCCCAGAGCCCCCTGCTCCGGACCCAGAAGCCCAGGCTGTGGGCCACACTCCAGACCCCATGGCTCCAGCCACCCCGTTGGGCACCTTGCCCCCTACCCAGGTGCTGGCTGAGCTGATGGAGGCCCAGGGGGGGCCTCAGCCGCACCCCTAGGGCCCAGCCCTGGCTCAGGGCAGGCAGAAGAGAGGGGCCCAAGCGACACCGGACACCAGGGCTGCCCAGCGAGGGACGGAGGCCTCAGCGCTGGAGCTGGCTGGGCCTGGGCCTCTGGCTCCGGGCACAGAGGAGGCTGGGGCAGGCGTGGCCCCACACACAGGACACACACACGGGGAGGGGAGGTCTGCGGAGTGCGGGCGGGGGCGGGGTGACCCATGGCCGCGGTCCCCGTGGGCGGCAGCGGGGGCTGTGGTACATACACTGAGGTTACTCCCACGTGGCCGGCCCCTTCTCTGTGACAGCCCCGCGGGACGGTGCACACAGGAAGACAGAAAGGAGAAAATAAATATAAAAGGCTGGAGGGAGGGTGCCGGGGGCGTGGAGGAGATGCGGGGTGGCAGGGAGAGAGAGAGGCCGCCGACTTCGGAGGGCGAGGGGGTCCCAGGACCTGGCTGGCTGGCCCCCCAGGTACAGCGGAGACAGACAGGAGACACACAGATGGCAGAGGCACACGAGGCGGACACACAAGGGCCGGGCCACAGCCCCGGCTCCCCAGGCCATGCGCCGGGCCCAGGCGGGGCGCCCTGTCCGCCCTGTCCGCCCTCTCCCGGGAGCCCAGCAGCACAGGCCGACACACGGTGGGCGGCGGCATGCACCGCGTCCCCGCGCGGTCGCAGCACCAGAGGCCGGCCAGGCACACGCAGGGTCACACGGCAGCTGCACGCCCCGCCGCGCCCTCCCGCCCGCAGCTGAGGAAGCGGCCACGCACAGACTCCCCCGCCAGGCAGCGCTCTGCACCGCAGCCCACAGAGACCAGACGGGACCGGGACACCCCAGACCCGCGCCCGCCCGCCCGCAGGTCCTGGGCCCCGCGCGCGGCCTGCGTCTGTGTGCGCAGGTGGCCGGTATGTGGCGGTGGCGCCGGGGACTGAACACAGGGCCTGCCCTGAGCTCAGCCCCTGCCCTCTCAGGTTCCGTTTTCCGTCCCTTGTTTGAGACACGGTTTCGCCGCGCCGTTTGGGCTGCTGTGAGTTCCTTATGTAGCCGCGGGCGGCCTTCAGCCACAACCTCCTGCCTCAGCCTCCCGAGTGCGGGCAGCTGGGGGCTGGCAGCTGGGACTCCCGGGGCGGCTCTCATTCGGGCCTGACGGGTCCCTCCCACCCGGCTCCAAACTGCCCCCAAGCCCCCCGGTAAGGCAGGGAACCTGGGTGGGAGCAACCGCCACGGGAGCCAGGCCTGAGGCTCCGGCCCAGGGGAAGGCGGGGAAGGCGGGGCCTGGACGCAGGGGCACCAAGCCCTCACCTGGTTCTCCGCGGGGAGCCGGGGCATGGAGGCGGCCCGGGCCTGGCCCTCCATGGGGAGGTAGTGCTCGCTGTCCGAGAGGCCCTCGGTGCCCATCTCCCGCATCTCCACCGCCTGCAGGCAGAGCGGGCGGCGTGAGCCGGGGCCAGGCGAGGACCCGGGGCAGCGCGTGGGCACGGCGGCGGGCTCGGGCGGTGGCATGTGGGCGCCGCGCCCCGGCCTCCCGCGCGGCCGCAGGGCAGGGCAGGGCAGGGCGGCGGCACCTGGGGGTTAGGCTGGCCGTGGGGCAGGTCGGAGGGGGGCCCGCGCTCCGGGCTCCAGGTGCCGGTCTTCTGAAACATCTCCTGCGCCCGCTGCGTCACCCAGGACGGGCTCTCCTTCATGCCGCCGTCGTGAGCCGTCCTGCGTGGGGGACAGGCCAGGCTGGTGGGGGCACGGGCTCTCTGGAGCCCGGGCCCGGCGCCCCACCCCGCGCCTCCCGGGGACGGGGCAGCACTCACAGGCCTCCGCCAGGGTCCAGCTGGGTGGAGGGGAGGGCGTTCTGGCCAGGGCCCCCCTCCTGCGTCGGGGACGGGGGCTCCATGCGCTGGAACATGAGTGGTGTCCGGTTCTGCGCGGGCAGGGGGCAGCCGGGGGACACAGGGAGGCGGTGTCAGGAGCGGCGCCAGACATGCTGTTTTCCCTGGAGCTGGGCCGGACTTCGCAGGGCTCCGCGCTCGGCCTCCCGAGGGCTGGCACAGCTGTGCGCCCAGGTCTGCTCCTCGGGGCGCTTCTGACACCGTATCCCGCCACAGCCACGAGGGGCGCCCGTGAGCACCCAGCCCGTGGGCGGCCTCTCCGCGCCGAGCCCTGGGGGGCTCCCGCCTCACTTGGGGGCGCGCAGGCCGACCCTCCTCCCGTCACGGTTGCACCTTCCCCACGGCACTCTGCTCCCAGGCCCTCTGATCCAGCGGGAGGAGAGATGCCGGCCCATTTGGCGTCAAGCTGCATCCCAGGACCCGACACAGCGCCCCCAGCAGGCGCCCCATCAGTGTCCCCGGCAGAAACGAATACGTTCAGCTATCCACGCGCGCAACGTAGGGACGCGTGCTGGGCCTGGCCACACCCCTCCCTCTGATTGGCTCCCTGGCCGCTCGCCCTAGTCCCGATTGGCTCCCTGCTCGGTCGTCCCGATGGGCTCCCCGCTCGGTCGTCCTGATTGGCCTCGGCACCGCGCGGCCCGCCTCCCAGCGCCGGGCGCGCACCTGCTCCTCGCGCAGGGCCTGCAGCTTCTTGGCCTTGCTCTGCCGGTAGTACTCCATGATCATCATGGCCGCGTAGATCTTGCCCACCGTCAGGTCCGTGGCTGGGGGCACAGGGCGAGCTCACCGCGCGGCCCCCGCGGCCCCCGCCCCCCTCCCACGCCGGCTCGCCCCTTACACTTGTGCGGGGTGACCAGCAGGTCCAGCGTCTTCTGCGACAGGTTGGGCCAGATGGCCATCATCTCCTTCCGCAGCTCGGCGTCCATCTGCTGCTTGTCGGCGCCGCCTGCAACGTGGGCACAGACAGACCCTGATCTTGGGGGACACCGCCACCGTCCGGCTGGCCACAGGCTGGCCGGGAGCAGGCCCGAGCAGGCCCTCGGCAGGGCTACACTTCGTCTCCGTGCCTGTCGCCCCCTCTGAAATGGGGCTCGCGGCTGCGGCCCAAGCCACCCCTGGCTGTCGGATGAGCAAAGTGGCTAACCGTCGCGAGGCGCGGGGGGTTGTGGGGGTCCTCTCGCCAGTGCTGTGGTTCGGCTGGACCCCGCCAAACCCACAGTGTAAGGGACAAAGGGAGAAACTTGACCCAACTGGGGCGTTCCGATGTGTGGGGCCTTTAGGATGTGAGTGAGGCTAACCAAGGTCATCAGGGCGGAGGCCGAGAGTGGGGTCCTGGTGACCATGTTCTCTTCGCGCTGCTGGGGGTGGATGTGACTGCTCTACCCGAGATGCACCCCAGCCCTTCTTGAAGTTTTGACATAGGGTCTTGCTGAATTGTCCAGGCTGTCCTTGAACTTGTGATCCTCCTGCCTCAGCCTCCCGAGTGTTGGGGTTGCAGGGCTGTGCTCCCACACCTGGCTTCCCCTTCTTTCCTCACGTGGCCCAAGGGTCTGGTGACACAGACCCTTTGGGGTCCTGGGACCAAGCTACACTGGATGGGGCTGGTTGGATTCAGGCTAGGAGGTCCAGACCAGTGGGGGATGACCCTTAGGGACACTTTCCTTCATGGCTGGACCATTAGCACCACCCTATGCCAGCGTTTTCTTCCTCCTGGGAAGTGGTGGTATTGTGTCTTCTGTGATTGCGGTTAAGAGAAGCACCCACTTCTTAGCAATTAGGCGAGAGAATAATTCCCATTAAAAGTGACTCAGGCTGGGTGTGGAGGTGCACACCTGTCATCCCAGCACCCTGGGAGGCTGAGGCAGGAGGGCTGCCATGAGCTCAATACTAGCCTAAACTACAGAGCGAGACCGTCTGAGAAAACAAACGGCCAGCTGTCTGCAGACTCAGACGGCACCGTGAAGAGGGGCAGAAGGGCGCTGCTAAGTGCCAAAAAGCAAGAGCAGGCGAGACCATGCCCGCCGGCCCCGCGCCTTCCGACTTCCAGCCGCAGAACTGGTGGCTTCAGCCACTTGGTCTCAGCGCAGGAACAGGCACGCGGCCGGGACCCTGGACCTCAACACTGGCCTTGCTGAGGGGCGTCCTGGGCGCTGCTGGATGCTGACGGCCACTAGATGGCAGCAGATCGCCGCTTTGGGCCCAGTTTTTCTCCCGAGCGCGTTGCAGTTACAGCCCCAGCCCTGTTGGCTGAGTCACTGAAGTTGCCCTGGCTGGGTTCGAACTTTGATCCTCCTGCCTCAGCCTCCTGAGTGCTAAGGTTCCAGGTGTGGCCACCACGCCCTGCTAGTTCTGCTGTGGAGCCCTGGCGGTGGTCACAGCTGACCTCACTGTCAGGCTGGGGACAGGCCAGAGGAGGGGAGAGCGGAGAGGAGCGCCCCGAGTCCCGGGAATTGGGCCTCGGGGTCCGGGAGAAGAGCAAAGTGCTGGAGGACCTGAAGCCTCACAGCCCCGGCAGTGGGGGAGGTGACAAGCGCTGGCCTGGCCTGTACACGGCCCTAGGTCCCATCCCAGCACGGCAGAAAAGACAGAAAGCTAAGCCAGGTGTGGCAGTGGATGCTTGTCATTCTGGGTCTTTGAGAGGCCGAGGCAGGAGGGTTGCAAGTTGGAGCCTGGCCCGGGCAATTTAGTGACTCAGCAGTGCCTCAAAATAAAAAATGAAAAAGGCAGGGGGCAGCAGTCAATGCAGAGGGCTTGGCCCAACCCCTTGTATCAAAGCAAAGCAGGCCGGGCGTGGTGGCGCACACCTGGAATCCCAGCCGGGAGGCTGAGGCAGGAGGGTCACTGAGTTCCAGGCCAGCCTAAACTACACAGTGAGTTCAAGGCCAGCCCAGGCTGTGGAGTGAGACCCTGTCTCAAAAACAAAACAGAACAAAAGCCAATTAAAAGCCAGCAAGAAAAGGGAGACCCCAGTCCTGTGGTCCCGAGGAACTGTCTGCCAACACCTGAATTTGCAAGTTCAAGCCCAGCCTATCTCAAATAAAACTAAAAAGCGCCGGGGTGGAGCTTGGAGAAGGCCCTGGCTCACCCCCGTGGTGAGAAGCAAACCGCTCTGTCTGGTTGTCGTCTGGCTGTTAATGCTTTGGCTTTGAAGCGTCCCCAAGACTCCCCCAAAGGGCCAGCTGGGTGAGGCTGGGGGAAGGGGTCGCAGGCGCCGCTGAGCTGAGGAAGGCGACTGCCGGGGCGGCAGGGGCAGCAGGCCCGGTGCGGAGGCTCTGGGAGTGGAGGTCACGGGTTTCAGCACGGACGAGGCGGACGGGCCTCCCAAGCCCCCGGGACGTGATTGCCCTTCCGTTCCGGTGGGGGACGCGCTGCTCCCGTTTCCTCGCCTGCCGAGACAGACGGAGCCGGGCCCTGACCAGTGGGGTGCGCCCCACTGCCTGGCAGGTCAGGGGCACAAGCTACGCCCACCGGGGCCAGGCACGAGTCCTCCTCCCGGTCTCCCACTGTCCCTCAATGTGGCTATTAGTTATGTGGCACGGCGTGGATGCCACGCCTCGCCCAGGCTAGGCGAAAGCTCTACTGAGCCACACCGCTGCCCTTCAAAATGCAGGTTTTTGGGTGTGCGGCCGCAGGCCTGTCATCCCGGTACGTGGCAGGCTGAGGCAGGAGGGTCTCACCAAGTGGCCCAGGCCAGCTTTGAACCTGTGATGCTTCAGCCTCAGCCTCCCGAGCAGCTGAGATGACAGGCCTTTGCTACCGTGTCCAGGTGAAATCTCTACTCTTCATCACATACCCCGTCTGCGTCACTCTGTAACAGTCCCGTCACCCTGGAACGGGCCACCTCGGCCCCGTTGTCCTGACTGGACAGCTCCCCCACCCTCAGGGCCATCTGCTCAGCTGCCAGCTTCTCTCCCTGCTCCCCTGGTGGCCGGTGCCTCTGTCCATCCTGCAGTGCCACCCACGGCCAGGTCGCACGCAGTCCGCTCTCAGGCCCTGGGGGCCGCCGACCTGTCTCCAAGGCTGCCTTGGCCACAGGGATGCTGCCCGGGACCGGCCCCTGCTCCTCGGTCCCCTCGGGGCGCAGGGCGAGGCGGGTGGGCACTGGGGAACGTCTGGCTCCGCTGCCTGCAGTGCTGGGTGCTGAGCTATGTTCTCAGACGCGTTTCTTTTTTAGGACAAAGTTGCACTAAGCTGCTGAGCTGCCCGGAGTGGGGGCTGGACTCTGTTCTGTGTTTGTGCTCTGAGACAGGGCCTCACTGTGGGCCGGCGGGCCTGGGACGTGGCAGCAAGCCTCCCGCCTCAGCTCCCCAGTGCTGGGGTTCCAGGTGTGTGCCAGCCGGAGCCTGCAGCCTCCCAGATGACACACGCACCCAGCTAGGAGACTCCCGCACAGAGCCTGTGCCACGCAGTTTGGACTCTGGGTCTCCAAAACTGTAACCTAAGTCAACTTCCTCTTTCAGAAGCAACTGGGGGTTCAGGATATGGGCAGAAATCAGCCCGACCCAGGACCCCACGCTGGCCTCTTCCCTGTCTGTCCTCTCAGTGGCCGGCAGAAGCCTGTTCAGGGATGTGCCCTGAGGCCCCTCCTCCCCGGGTCCAGTCAGAACCCCCTGCCCTCACTGACCCCTGCCCCAGGGCCTTTGCACACACCCATGTAACTTATCCTCTCTTCTGTTCAGGACCTCCGCGGGGAGCCCCCCGGAACTGTACGCTGCTCTGCCCCTCCCTCACGGGGCGCCGGGCCCCCGGCCGCCCCGCCCCGCCCCGCCCTTACCCTTGGCGATCTTGAT
Source organism: Dolichotis patagonum (assembly GCA_004027295.1). Lineage (NCBI taxonomy): Eukaryota > Metazoa > Chordata > Mammalia > Rodentia > Caviidae > Dolichotis > Dolichotis patagonum. The sequence goes on from PVJX010010244.1 coordinate 39,576, forward strand.
GTCCAGGGCCGTGCGGATCAGCGCCATGAGGGTGGAATTGAAGTGGACGGTGTTGTCGTCTGCCACGGGCAGGTCCATCCGCAGCAGCCTCTGCAGAGAGCCCGGGGGAGGGTGGTCACCCCGAGGCCCCAGCCTGGGTCCCCGAGAGCCGCGCCCACCCTGCCCGGGAAGAACTCTGAAGGCCGCGGCGGCCCTGTACCGGCCACCTGTCCCAGCAGACCCGTGGGGTGGGTGCCTGGGCCTCAGGGTTTACTGTGGCGCCTCCACCCGGCCGCATCGGGCCTCTAGAACCCGTTCTGAGGCAGGCCCGGAGCTTGAGAGCCTCCTGCCTCGGCCTACCGAGTCAGTGGACTCCCAGGCGTGCACCCCCCGCCCCTTTAGAAGTCCCCCTCCAGGCCCGGGGCGGGGGCGGCCGCCCCAGAGTTCTTCCCCGGCCCGGCCCGGCCCATGCCGGCCCGGAGAGAAGGCTCGCGGCCGGGCCCAGCGCGCATGCAGCAGCCAGGCGGGTCCAGCGCGGCCGCCGGCTGCGGCCGCGGCTCTGCGGTCATTCCGGAGGCACAGGCGGCAGCGGGCATGCAGCGGGCGCACACGGAAGGCACAGACAGGGCGCATGCGACGATCTCGAGACTCAGTCATAGCCCGCGGGACGTGTCTGGCGTCCGGCCTGGCGGTCTGCGGCAGCGGGCGGGGCCTGGGTCCCGGCAGGCGGGAGGGGACGCTGGGCTGGGGCGGGCTGAGGGTGCAGGGCGGGCTCGGGCTCCCTGGGGGGCTGGGGGCGGGGCGGATAAAGGGGCGCGCAGCAGTGGGTGTGGGGGCTACACAAGGACTCCCTGTCTCACTTTAGTTTGTGAGGCAGGTCTCACTCTGCAGTGCAGGCTGGCCTTGAACTCATGGCAACCTGCCTGCCTCAGCCTCCTGCGTTGGGTCTACAGGCTTGCACCACCAAGGCGTGGATCGCCTCCCTATTTCAGAAATCATGAATTGCTTTTTTCTCCCATGGTGGAAGTTGAATCCAGGACTTTGTAGTGGCTACATTTGTAGCCCTTTAAACGTGTTTTGAATTCGTGAAAACCTCACGCTCAGGCTGGGATCAACTTTGTGATCCTCCTGCCTCGGCCTCCCAGAATGCTAGGATTACGGTGCGCACCACTGCGCCCGCCTGTGTTCATGTGTTTCACAGGACAGCTTTTTCCTGGACAGCAGGGAAGTGTGTTTCTCACTGGATGGGTGAGTTTACAGTGAAACGTTCTGTGGGACGGTTTTCCTGTCACCCCCAAACCTGCAGAGACCAGGAGAGCAGGGGTCTCCTTCCTCTTAGCGACTTCCAGCAGAGACCAGGGCAAAGGACAGGAGGGACGGGGAGGGGCAGGGCCGGGTGGCAAGGGGCACAGGGTCAGTTTGGGCAGGGGCAGGGGTGCCATTCACGGTCACCCCTGAACTTCAGGGCACGGGCTGCAGGAACAGCACGTGTGGGTGGGCGCCCAGGGAGAGTCTGGGGGGCCGGGCGGCCCCTGGGCCTCAGCCAGCATGCAGCCGCGGGTTGCACGGTGCCCCCCAGGCCCCAGGCAGCGTGCATGGCCTGCGTCTGCACCACCGTCGGGGTCCAGCTGCACCTGCAGGGCATCAGCAGGCTGTGGGGTCCGGGGGGGGGGCTGCAGGGGAGGGGAGGCTCTGGGGCTCCGTGGGAGGTGTCGGGTGCCCCGAGGCCCTAGGTCAGAGATCAGCGTCAGGCGAGTGCTTGCTGGGGGCTGAGGGTGCCCACGATGGCCGGGGCCCCTGGCTTGGACGTGGGGTGGCTCGGGGTGACCTCACCGCAAGCCCCCGGGGTGCCGGGCCCTGAGTGCTCCCCGCTGCCCCGCCCCCCGCGTGCGGCCATAATGGAGTCTCAGGACACGAGGACACTCATCAAAGGACAGACAGGCTGTGCTGCTTCGTCAGGGATGGTCATGACCCGGGCACTCGGGAGAAAAGAAAAAAGGGGGAAAAGCAAAAAGAGAGAGAGAGAGAAAAAGAGGGGAGGAGGAGACGGCTGGAGAAGTCGGCTGGGTGTTTCCAATGAGCACTGAGGGGCCGGGCCGGGGCCGGCGGGGTAGACTACCTTGTAGGCCACTCTGGCCGGACACTTCTTCCCCAGCCCCAGGGGAGGGGACATGTGTCTCAGCATCTGATACATGTCCCGGTGTGGCATGCGGCCCCTGGCAGCACCGAAAACAAAACACGGGAGGGGGGCGGGGGGAGAAAAAAACCACGGGGGGCCAGAAAAAGGGGACGGTGCAGAAAATGATAAAGTGGATATTTCAAATAAATAGAAAAGAGGAGGGGAAAACGGAAGAAAAGAGGATTAAAAAAATCATTATTTGACTGCTCACCAGCAGGGAGAAACAGACAGGAAGAGAGGGAGAGGGATCACGTCTACTTCCGCAGAGGGGGCTGGGGGCAGGTCCGAGGCAGGGTCTCACTGGCCTCACGGAGCCAAGACCCTCCTGCCTCAGCCTCCCGAGTGGTGGGCTGACAGGCGTGCGCCGCCAGGCCTGGCCTCTCCCGGCCGTGTTTAAAGGGGTTTGGCTGAGGCTGGTCTCTGAGGGGCCCAGGCGGGGAGGGGAACCAGGACGGGGAGCAGGGCTGGGGGCTTTGGGAAGCGGGGGGGATGCAGTTTCAGTCCCCCAGGGGTGCGTCTGATTTGGGGTGCTGTTGAGACCCCAGGATGGGCAGCTTCAGCTGACAGCAAGCGGGGAGGGCTGGAGGGGCAGAGAGAAGTGCTCCATGCTGGGTGTCTACGTGGCGGCATTCTGCTGCCCGAGAGTCCTAGTTGGATGCACGAGCGGGCCGGCTCCGTGTCGTGGAGACTATTTATATATATATATGAAATATATATATGGAAGACCCCAAGCCACACCCATTCCATGGATGCTAGCAGGTTTTAGTGGAAGTCAAACCTTGCAAGCAACCCTATGAGGACATTTCTTGCCTAAGCCGAGAGGGGGAGAGATTACTCGCAATAAACTGTACATATCCTTATAGTGAATTCGACCACTGCAAGGAGAAGACAGGGGTTAGTGCGGGGCGGGGCGGCCGGGCCTCCCGGTGTGCAGGCGGGGCACCCCGCTCTCCTGCCTCTGCCTGCGGGACAGTCTAGGGGGCTGCCCTGGGGGCTGAGGGGTGGAGGAGGAGGGGACAGCGTCCAACCGCTGTGACCTAAAATCAAAAGAGGAAGAGGTGAGAATCAGGCAGAAGGGGGCCCAGCCCTGGGGTTTCGCCAGCCTCGGCCTCACCGCCGGGGCTGCAGGGGCAGCAGGGGCCACTGCGCCGTGCTCCACACAGGCCCAGAGGAAGGGGACACCTCCGGGCCACACCCAGCCTGGACCGGAGTCCTCCGTGGACGCACAGGCCCCACTCTCCGGAGCCCCCCGCAGCCCACGAGGGGCGGTGTGCCCACCCGCCCGCCTGACGACCGTCAGGTTCCCTGCGGTGCTGGGGACCGATCCCAGGACCTTACACAGATAGACAAGAGCCCCCATGAGCTGAACCCCAGCCTGTGTCCTGAGCTTTTAATGTTTTGGCACCAGGGATTGAACCCAGAGGTTTTAACCCCTTCAGCGGCATCGCCAGCCTGTGTGTGTCTCGCACCAGGAACGGAACTCAGGACCTCGTGCTTGCCAGGCAGCTGTTTATGCCGCTGAGCTATACTCCTATTTGGCTTTTTAAAGACGGCATCATTATGCAGTTCAGACTGGCCTTGAACTCACTTTGTAGCCCAGGCCTCAAAGGTGGGCCTCCTGCCTCGGCTTCCTGAGTGCAGGGGTCACAGGTGTGCGCCGCAGGCTAATCTCTGCTTTGGGTTCTTATTTATTTGTTTTTATTTTAATGTAATTTTAATGAAGAAAATATGAGGAAGAAATCTATGAAAAACATTTCATAGCAACATAATCAGAGAAGAGCAGTAGCTGACAGGCTGCACACCAGGACCTCGGAGGGATGACCACAGCGCTACTCGGTCATGGACGAAGCCCGTCGCTCAGAAAAGAGACGGGAGCACGAAACTCCCTTCACGGACCCACGAGGACCTTGTGGCGGCACAAATGAAACAGCGGGCAGGCCTGCTGGGCCGGCGGGAAGCGGAGAGGGAGGGGCTCCGGGGCTCCCTACGCCCCGTCTGTCTTCCGTTTTGCCCCCTCGCCGTGCCCATGGGTTCCGAGTTTCTCCTGGGACGGAGGGGCTCGTGCGGTCCCTGTTCCCCCAGGACGTCCCCGAACTGCGGCCACTGAGGCCAGGCTGGGCTCTGCCGCGCATCCTCCGCCCTCCCGCCCTGCAGGCCCAGGGTGCAGGGGGACGGGCTCGGGACTCTGGTGTCCTCCCCAGATCCAGGCGGCCGGCACCTGGGGACCTGGCCCTGTCGCCGTCCCAGCAGTGTCCCCGCCCCAGGGAGAGGGGCGATGCCTTACCAGGCGGCGGGGTCGTACTCAGCCCAGACGCGCACGTACTCGTCCAGGTGGTGGGGGCCCAGGATGGAGGAGTCTCGGGTGAGGTACTCGAAGTTGTCCATGATGACGGCCACAAAGAGGTTCAGCATCTGGGCCGCCGGGAGGAAGCGGAGGAGGGCGTGGGGTGAAGGGCTGCGCTCGGCACGCGCAGGCCGGAGGGGACGCGGAGACCAGGGCGACAGGAGGGCCTGGGCAGGCACCGAGTGGGCCGGAGGCGCCCCACCCCGCCCAGCCTCACCAGGAAGGAGCAGAGGAAGATGAAGGAGACGAAGTAGAAGTAGGCGAATTCGTTGCCGCAGTCCGCGGTCAGGATCCCCGAGTTCTTGTCGCACGGCTTCCCGCTCAGGCAGGACAGCATGATATTGTGCCAGGCCTCCCCGGTGGCGCTCCTGGGGACAGGGCAGCGTCAGGGCCCCTCGCGGGGCAGGGGCTGTAGGAGGCAGGAGCAAGAGTGGGGAGAGCAAGGCACGGGAAGCCTCGGGCGCAGGACGGAGCAGCGCAAAGAAAACCAACAGACAGGGCCGCCCTGTCCCCAGCTCCTCCAGGGCCCCGGCCCAGGGGCTGGGCACTGTGAAGCTTCCTCTAATTTTTTTTTTTTTGTTTTTTTGAGACAGGGTCTCCCTGTGCAGTTCAGACTGGCCTTAAACCTACAGTGACCCTCCTGGCTCAGCCTCCTGAAAGCTACATTACAGGAGTGAGTCACCTCGCCTGGCCCAAGTTTTCTTTTTAAAGTGTGGCTGAATATACATATTATATAATATACCATTTTAATGTCTTTTTTTTTCTTTTTGAGAAAGGGTCTTACTCTGCCGTTCAGGCTGCCCTTGAACTCGTTTTGTAGCTCGGGCTGGCCTCGGCCTCCCGAGTGCTGGGATGACAGGCGTGCACCACCACCCCCAGTTTTAATTTTTTTTTTTTTTGGTACCTGGAATTAAACTCAGGACCTCACGCTTGCCAGGTAGGCACTGCGCCCTGAGCTAAATCTCCAGCCCCATTTTAAATTTTGAAATACATGATCCAGTAGCCTGAAGCACCGTCAGGTGAACGTGCACCATGCCCTCTGTCCATCTCTGGAGCTTTTCATCACCCCAGGGTCTCTGCACCCACTAGAGGCCCCTCTGCCCTCCTTGTGCAGCCCCATACCCACTGTCCTGCTCCGGCTCCCACCCCTCATTCTGGGTGCTGGTGCGTGCGTGCCCGGGTTTTTCCTGACACAGGGTCTTGCTGTACAGCTGAAGCAGCCTTGGGACTCTCTATGTAGCCCAGACGGGCTTTGAAGTCGCAGCGATCCTCCTGCCTCAGCCTCCTGAGTGTTGGGATTGTAGGCATTTGTCCTTTGCTGCCTCCATTCTCTCCTGATCTTAAATTTCTTTCCTCGCGCCCCCTCGGATTTTTAAATCTCCCTACAGCATCCTGTATAATTACTGATTCTCTGTCTTGCCATGGAAACAGAAACTTCCGGAGGGCTGAGTGTCTTCTCTTCTCTGCCCCCTTCCTGCTGGGCCCCTCTCCCTGCAGCAGGGTCGGGCACACGGCGCCTGCTCCATCGCCTCCGCGGACGAACGGAGGGGCCCTAACGTGTGCCCAGGGTTCAGCCACAGGCCGAGCCCGCGAACCTGCATGACCACACCTCACAGCGCGGTCAGCAAGTCAGAGAGATAATACCGGGAAAAGGTTCCTGCCTTGCCGGGTTCCATGTGCCCCCATCCCATCCCATCCCATCCCAAACTTCATCAGAGGAGCAAATGGCTCTGGGGCACTGATAGAGATTTGGACAGGATATGACCAGAAGGGGAGGACAAGGGCTCGTCCACTGTGAAGCCACGCCCAGAACGGACCCATAAAACCATGCCCACCAGAATAGGCCACCGAAGCCACGCCTCCAGAACGAACCCATGAAGAAACGCCCACCCGGAAAATAAACTGAGGCCACACCCACCAGAATAGGATGGTGAAGCCACTGGCACTGGAATAGGCCAATAGCCACGCCCCCAAACCACAAAGCCACGCCCACCAGAATAGGCCAATAGCCACGTCCCCTTAACCAAGAAGCCACGCCCACCAGAATAGGATGGTGAGGCCATGCCCAAGAACACTCATGAAGCCACTTGCCCTGGAATAGGCCAACAGCCACGCCCCTTGCGCCACAAAGCCACGCCCACCGGAATAGGCCAATAGCCACGTCCCCTGAGCCAAGCAGCCATGCCCACCGGAATGGGGGTGAAACTGCGCCCCCTCGCGCTCACCGGAAGAGCAGCATCAGGGCCTGGAAGAAGGTCCGGAAGTTGTTGTGCTCGGTGATTTGGAACTCATCCTCATCACTGTCTTCGTCCTCCACGTCTATGCCAATGTTGCCAAATACCTAGGGGGCAGAGGATGACGCCCAGACACGGCCACGCCCCTGCACCCCAGCCTCCCGGAAACGCGGCTGCATCCCCGGCGGTCCTGGGGCGCAGCGCTCACCTGCATGCCGATGATGGCGTAGATGAAGAAGAGCATGGCGATGAGCAGACAGACGTAGGGCAGGGCCTGGCGGGCGGGCGGGCGGAGGGCGGCGGTGAGGTGAGGGGGCGGCCGGCTGCCCGCCTCGCCCGGGCCAGGGCCGGTCCTGCGGGGCTGGGGCGCCCCGGGGGCGGGCCCGGGGCAGGGCGGGCCTCACCTTGAAGGACTGCACGAAGGTCCAGAGGAGGATGCGGATGGTGTAGCCCTGCCGCAGGAGCTTGATGAGCCGGGCGGCCCGGAAGAGGCGGAGGAAGCTCAGGTTGATGAAGTTATTCTGGGGAGACGGAGGAAGAGGGGTGACCGTCCGCCCACCCGGAGCGGTCAGGCCTGTCGCCACGCACTGAGGCCCCTACATGAAGCCAACCAACAGGAAAAAAGCCAGCCAGACCCCAAATAAGGAGGGAGAGGAGAGAAAGCAGTAGTGATGCAAATGAGCGGAGGAAAAACTCGAAAAAAGGAGGAGTTGGAGGGGCCAGAGAGGGAGGGAAGGGAGGCGACAACTCAAAAGCACAACCTTCCTGCCAGCCCCACCCACGCGGGACGGGAGAGAGACGGACGGAGAGGAGAAAGAAACCAGGGGCCGGAGGGAGAAATAACAAAAGAGCAAGGAACAGAAAATACTCCGAATCATCCAATCAGGAAAAAATCAAGATGGTTTTTGTTTCTCCCAACAACCAAATGCACTGAGACAGGACACAAGCAGGCCAGACTGCGGGACCCACCAAGGGCGCAGGCAGGACGGCGGGGAGGGGTGCAGCACCAGGTCTGTGGGCGCGTGCGCTTCCGAGGGCATGTTACGTCCGAGCCAGAAATGCATCTGCCACGGGACTCATGGGGCACGGCCTGCCCTGCCCTGCCGAGCCGCCCACCCGCTCCTGCCCGCCCTGACCTCGCTCCAGGGGAGAAGCGGAAGACCATCTTTTCTTACCCCCTTGGCGAGCGGGAGTGGGGAGGACGGGAGGGAGCTGGGGTGTTCGGCTGCAGGGTGAGTCCTCGCTGCCCGCTGAGTCGGAGAAGATGCATTTGGGACCCTTCCCCCCTCAGGGATGGCTTCTCAGCTTCTGGGACCAGGCCTGCGGGAAGCAGGAAGCACTCAGCCCGGGCTGGCGGGCGGGCCAGCTGGGGGTCACCCCGGGCCCACTGAGGGGCGGGAGCTGGGGTGCAGGTGAGGCCGTCCCTGTGCCCAGGACCTCCCTGGGCAGCCCCTGGCTTTGCTTCGAACCCGCTGTCTAGCCACTGCCTCTGTGTCCCGAGCTAGAACCCAGCTGGAGACGGCCCCAGGGCTCTGGGCGCCCAGGCGGGGCGTCGCGCCCTCTGTGACCACCTGATGTGGCCAGTGAAGCTCATTGGTTGGGCCTGAACAGTCTTTTTAAAAAAAAAACGAAAAATCAGAGCCGGGCGTGGTGGTGCACACCTGTCTTCCCAGCACTAGGGAGGCTGAGGCAGGAGGATCAACACCAGTGTGGGCTACAAAGTGAGCTCAAGGATGCATAAGGAGACCCTGCCTCAAAGACCAAAAAATAGAAAAACAGTTCAACTCAGACAAAAATCACATCTGCCCAGGGATCTGGAAGCAGGTGGCACGCTGTCCAGTCACCCGAGGTCCCCAGGAAATGACACCTGCTCTTGGGGGCGTCCTGCTGGTATCTGCTTGATCCCCACAAAGGCATCTGAGTGCCCGGTGCAGGGCAGAGCTGGAGGCCGGGCCCTGCTAGGCGGGGCCTTGACTGGGCTGTGGAGTGGGGAGACTGACCCTGCTGGCCTCTCCCCTGCAGGCGCGGTGACCTCATGGGCCCTGGTGACCACGGCTGCCCTCACCCCAGCGGGGCAGCGGGTTCTTGGGCTCTTTCCTTCGGGTCTCCTGGCAGGCTTCCTGCCCCGGGCTGGGCCCTGAGCTAGCTCCGGCCACACCTGGGGCCAGTGTCCTCCGGCCGATGTCAGTAGACATCAGGGTGGCAGGGTGGCGAGAGGGTCCCCACCCTGGACGCTCTGGCCCCAGCCCAGTGCCAAGGCCTGGCACAAACCCGCTTCCACCCTGCCTGGCACCCGGCTCAGCCTGGGGGTGGGCCAACGGCCCAGGAGTCCCGGCGCCCTCCCGCGCACCCCAGTACAGCCATCCCTTCCGCGGGGCGGACCATAACATGTGGCTCGGTGGACATGCGGGGGGGTGGTGGCTGGAGCAGCAGGGGGTGTGGCTGCCATGAGCAGAAGCAGCGGGGTCTGGCGGGCGTGTGCAGAGCATGCTGGGGGGCAGGGAGACACACGAGGGCGGGCAGGGAGACGGGTGAGGGGGTGGGGGAGCCCCGGGCGGCCGCCTCCCCCCGGGGTCTGCACTGTGACCTGCCAGGCTCTCTACACGTCTCTCTCGGGGTCCTCTGCTCAGCTGCACCCCCAGGGGGCGGTGCCTCAGGTGCTTCAGTGGGTGCAAACCCTGCCCCTGGGGACCCCACGCCCACGCTCCTGACCACGACCTGCCTGCCGGAGACAAGGCCACCCGGCGCAGCCCCAGCTCCCGGCTGTCAGCCAGGCCGGGAAGCCCAGGAGCCTCACCCGCCTTCGCCAGGTCCTGGGGCAGCTCTGTCCCCCACGGCCTCAACGTCAGCTCTCGCTGGCTCTCCCAGCGCTGGGCGGCCGTGGGATCTTGTCTGACCACGCTCCTGCCAGTGCCACCCCTCCACCCAACCTGCCTCGGCCTCTGCCCGAGCTTAGGACAAAGCTGATTTCAGGCCCAAGTCCTAGGGCCCTGCCTGCTTCAGCCTTCTCAGTCAGCCGTGCTCTGCTCACTGGCACTGGTCACTGCCCCGGCACGCTGTCCTGCCCCAGGACCTTTGCACTGGTGCTCTGGCATATGGAGTGTCCTTTGCTCCCTCTCCATGTTATGCTGCTGGGTCTTTAGCTGCAGCACAGCCACAACCCTGAGTGGGGCCTGACGGTCACCAGCCCCGTGCCTGCGTCCTTGGGGACTGGGAGGGGCGGTGACGTGGCCGCTTTGCCCAGCGCTTCACTGTGGGACCTAGGAAGGCCTCGCTAGCTGTGGGGGTTGGGTGTGTGTGTACTGCCCGAGGGAAGGAGCCTGGGCAGAGGCCAGTGCGGGGCTGGACAGAAGCTGCTGCCGGCGGGCGGGGGCGGCAGGGCAGTGAGGGCCGGGAAAGGAGATGGTGTGTGCGGGGACGTGGGTGTCACGTGCTGGACGTGGGTGTCAGAGGTTGGAGCAAGAGGAGACAGAGATAGAGAGAGGCCTGTGACCCGGAAGACCGCACCCTGTCTTCTGCGTTAGACCCGACCTGAACCCCGGCAAAAACCACCAGCGGGGGACAGCGCTTCGGGGACGGAGGGCTGGACAGGGAGGGCCGGAAGGACGGAAGGGCGGGCGGCAGGCACGGGCAGCTGGAAAGCCGGGAGGGTCATGCCACGGGTGCGGGGCGTCCACGTGAGTGTGGGGCATTTAGGCTGCAGAAAGAAGTGGGACCAACCGGATTCTAGATGCGGATGTTGCAGGTGGAGGGGCGGGCGGGGGCGGCGGGGGAGGCGGTCAGCGTGCGGTTGATTGGTAACCAGTGCCGAACCCACGGGTTCGTCCCGGGCGGGCGGGGGCGGGGGTGGAGGCGGTGGCGGTGGGTGGGAGGTAAAGTCAGGAGCATGAGACACAGACCACGCCATGGATGAACGAATGGGTTCATAGTGCATTTTGATTGGATGAGGTTTCAGACGGCGGTGCGCCGAGATACAGTGTAAACAGCAGGCATGAAAGAGACAAGAAACAGTCGTTATCCAGCGCGCACAGACGACCGCGTCCCGCAGCCGTCGGGGCTCCCCTGCCTCGGAGCTGGCCTGGGCCGCGGCCTTACCTGGGAGGCAGAGGGCTCCGGGCGCCGGCCACCTGCCGGCTTCCCCGGACGGGGACGGGGCAGCTACAAGCCCAGCCAGGGCGCTCCCGGCAGCACAGGAGTCCCCACCGGCGGGTTCCGCGCCCAGCACGTCACACTGACTGCACTCTGCTTTCACTTTTTGTTTTTGTTTTTGCAGTACAGAGAACTGGGCCACGGACTCCACGCCCACCTTGGCCTCACTCTCTCTTTCCTTTTTCCTTGGAGACAGGGTCTTGCTACGTGCTCAGGCCGTGCCTGCCTCACTACAGAGCCCAACTGGCCCTGAACTCCCAGTGATCCTCCTGCCTCAGCCTCCCGAGGGCTGGGGTCACAGGTGTGCACCCCTCGCCTGGCTCGATGGCTCTGACTTATAAGAAAAAGCCACTGTCTCCCTCCCGGGAGCACCGTCCTGGGGCGGGGTGTTCTGTCCACCTGCTTGTCTGTCCTGCCCGTGACCTGCTGGGGTCCCCTCGGGTCCCCGAGGCTGCCGCACGGGGTCCTGGGCTTGGACAGCAACCTCGGGCGGGGTCTCTGGCCTCCCTGGCCACTTGGCCGCAGGGATGCTGGCCTCCTGCACCCCTCCTGCTCTGTGCAGCGCTGGCCCTGGGCTCCCGCCTGGCCGGGAAGGACCTGCCCGCCTCCCTGCAGTGTTCCAGTCTGGTGTCCCGAGCCCGCCCACTTTCCAGGAAACCTATTTTGTCTGTGTGGATCTGGGGACTGAACTAAGGGCCTTCACACTAAGCTACGTCCTCGGCCCTTTTAACCTTTCTGAATTTTGAAACGGGGTCTCCGTAGGTGGCTAAGCTGTCCGGACTGGCTCACACCTGGAATCCTCCCGCCTCAGCCTCCTAAGGCCAGGCCGGGCTGGAGGAGCCCTCAGGCACTGCACGTCGGCCCTCGAGGAAGCCAATCCATGTGACGTGCGTGGCACAGCACCCGGCAGGCAGCCGAGGCCCCCACCTCGGCAGCTCTTAGCAGGACCCCACCGTACCCTGCCACCCCTGGCCTGCTGCCTGGGGACCTCCCAGCCCCTCATCTCCCCAAGCACAAAGTCTGGGACAGGGGCTCTGGGGCCCAGGAGATGTGACGCCGCCTCTGTGCGCCTCCCTGCAACCTGCACTGCTGACCCGTGGCGAGAGGCGGGAACGCCCGCCCCGTGCACCCCTTCCTTCCTCAGTGGCCCCACCGGAGGCGGCCCTGCCCCGTCCGCACCCATCCAGCCCCAAGCCGGCGGGAGACTCACCCCAAACTCCGTCACGAGGATGTCCGTGATGCTGCCCAGCACCGTCACAAAGTCGAAGATGTTCCAGGCATCGCGGAAGTAGTTCTGGAACGGGGACCCACAGGACAGGGTTGCCAACACAGGGCACAGCCAGGGCCCAGGCTTGGCACCGTGCCCGCCATTCAGACACTCGAGCGGCTATGGGGGTGGACGCCTCCCTCCCCAGGCTCCCCAGCCTGCTTTTTTTGAGACAGGGTCTCACTGTGCAGTTCAGGCTGGCCTCGAACTCCCAGCAATTCTCCTGCCTCAGCCTCCCCAGTGCTGGGATTACAGTGTGCACCTCCGTACCCAGCTCTCCCCAGCCCTTTTCATTGTGGGGCACAGTCTCGCGAAGTAGCCACCTTGGCCAGGTGGACCCTCCTGCCTCAGCCTCCCCAACGCTGGGATTCCAGGTGCAGATCACCAGGCCTTCCTGGCTCCTCTGTATCATTTGCCCCAGGTGCCCCTTCCGGGGACTCTGAGGCTTTCCCGGAACTTGCCTGTCCCCAGAGAGATGAGCTGCGGTTCTGCCTCTGCACTGCTGAACAGGCTGCCCTGGGACCCGGCCTCCAGGGCCACAGGCTCCCCAAACCACCAGAAGGGGCGTCACTGGGGTCCTTAGGGGGGCTCCCAGGGGGCGGGGCGAGCTTGACCCATTTCCTGCGACCACCTGACGTTGGCCATGGAAGCCACTGGTCTGAGCAGGCATGCAACCAGGACTGGAACCCAGGCCCTGCATGCAGGACCCGCTGTCTGTCTGGCAGATTTACCAAGTGGGCAGTCGCTGGGCTCTAATCCCAGCTCTCCCACCAGGACCTCATGGGACTCGCCTCTCTGGGTGCCATTTCCTGACCTGCAGCACGATCACAGAGGTGCGGCCTGCACTCGGGAGCGCCGGCCTGGGGCCTCCCGGCGCCAGCGAGCCCTGAGCTCCCTGCCCCCGGTGGACGGGGGGCCTTGGGGCTGCCCTGAGCAGTTAGTGTGGTCAGTTCCTGTCCAGCAAGACATTCGTCATGATTCCCTCAGGGCAGGACCAGGTGGGAGCGACTCCGTGGTCCCAGGCAGCAAAAGCCTCCTCACCCTAGAGTGTAAGAAGCCCCCCGAGAGAGGCGAAGACCCTTTGCCCATGGAAGCCACTGAGATGCAGGGCATGCTTGTTACTGTGGCTGAACTTGATCTTTCCTGACTGATACACCGCTGGGCTCAGCGCTGGCTGAAGGCTGGGATCCCTGCATCACTGCTGTTAAAATCCTGAAATAACCTGTGCTCTCCAGGGAACGCCACAGTCCCCATTCCCTGAAGGCTCCCCACTCCCCTCAACCCAGTGCAGCAATGGCAATGCTCCGCTCCTTTTGGAGGGGACCACGCTCTGACCTCTGTGTCCACTCCTAGCAGTGTCCTGCCTGGAGCTAAGAATCAGGGTCGAACACAGGATGGCCTTGCACCGGCCTCAGTGGGTCCCGTGGAGAACACAGCCCCGAACCCTGCTCCCCTCCTGTCCCTCTCGGGGTCTCTTTCCAGATAAACTCCTTGCACTTAACCCTTGTCTCAGGCTCTGCTTTTGAGGAACAGCACTGAAACAGCCACTCAGGGTCTGCACAGAGACCTCGGGCAGGGGCTGGTTTCCTTCTGGACCCCGATGTCACGTGGGGTCGTCTCGGGGTTCCTCTAGAATGGAGAGGGCGGGGAGTGCACACTCCTGCAGAGGCAGCAGGGAGACGAGCCTCAGTCCCCGGCAGAAGAGTCGCCTCCCCGGCGGGAGAATAAAGCAACGGCACGCCGGCCCCCCTCTGTCCTGGGGACCAGGGCTGCGCCTCCCCTTCCTGTGCAGGGAGGCCCCGGAGCTGGTCACGGCCACACAGCTAGAACGGGGCGGAGGCGGGATTAGAACCCAGGACCGGTGCACAGGAAGCTGGTTCCTCCCCACCCACGTTCATCGCTGCACCCGGCGTCACACGGCCCGTGGTGTCATCTCCACGCCAGGGTGCCGAGCGCTGTCCCTGTCCTAGTGGGGACGTCTCCTCCTCTCTTCCGACTGGCGCTAAGTGCCAGGCCCAAGGTGGCCAGGTCAGGATTCTCGTCAAAAACTTCTCTCCCTCTTCCTTCTCTTCCTTTTGCATTCCGGTGACTGAATGCAGGGCCTCTGACTGGGCCACGCCGCCGGCCCTTTCTCATTGTCAGGCAGGGTGTTGCTAAGTTGCACAGGGCAGTCTCACACTGGTGACGTTCCTGCCTCAGCCTCCCACAGTGCTGGGTTTACAGATGTGCATCACCGTGCCCAGTTCTTTTCTCTTCTCTCCTCCTTGCCCATTCTTTTCTTCCTCTTCTCTCTGATCTTTCTTCTCTCACTCTCCCTCCCCTGCCTCTGCCGCTGTTCCTCCCTCCCTCCCCTCCCTCTTTGTAGTTTTGTATTTTTTGACCTCCCTTGCCCATCTTGAAAGACTTTCTCAGAGTAACATTGACAAATCCAAAAAACAGCATCACTGTGGGCCCCTGACTGACATGTTTTGAAATTTTTTTCCTCTCTGAAATAAAATGGATTTGAGAAAAAAAATAGCCAGAATCAGAACAACTGTTCTTTTTTTTTGGGTACCGGGGATCGAACTCACGACCTTGCACTTGCCAGGCAGACACTTAGGCCACTGAGCTACATCCCCAGCCCAGAACAACTGTTCTTACGGAGATACTTTCCAAAGAGAAAAGGAAACAGGTGAGAAAGGCTCCTGTCACACTCGCATACCTCACTAACACGCCCAGCAGAAAGTTCTAGGTGTGGGTCCCACAGCCAGCAGCATTTTGAACTGGTCATGAGCATAATTGAGAACCCAAGCTATCTGCGACCCGCCACGCACTGACTCTTATACACGATGTGGACCACACTGATGACACAGTGAAGGTTTTCTCATCTACTGCTGTGCTCTGGATAAAAGTCTCCCCAAGGCCCAAGCGGTCAAAGCTTTGCTCCCAGCCGGGGGCACTACAGGGAGTGGTGGACCTTTAAGAGGCGGGGCCTAGCGGGAGGAAGTCTGGTTGTGGGGGCGTGGCCTCCAGGGAGCCAATCAGGACCTCTGGGCGGCTTCCCTTCCGTTCTGCTCCACCCTAAAGCGCTGCCCGCTCCAGGCCCAATCACAATGGTGCAGCGGCCTGGAGTAAAAGCTCCGAAAGCTGAATGAACCTCCCTGCAGCGGAGCCAGCTCGGCCTTCCGCCTAGGCCACCTCGGAGTCGGAGACGCTCACTTAGGTCAGCGGTTAAAGGTGCCGGCAGCAATGTTCTCCCATCTGATTCCCGGCTCACACGCCCACCCTCGCCCGCCGCACCCCAGGCCACACTCACCAGGATCCCGAAGGCCAGGACCTTGAGCACACACTCCAGCGAGAACAGGGAGGTGAAGACGATGTTGAACACCCTCAGGGCGTTTTCGTAAGCTACCGAGGCCCCGTAGAACTGGGGGGGAGGAAGAGAGGGCAGCGGGGTCAGCCCAGGAAGCCAGCTGCCCGGTGTCCTTCCCGGGGGCAGGACTCGGACACCAGGAGAGGACACGGGAGCCGACCCAGCGATGAGCCACGCCCCGGGTAAGCCCAGAACTTCCGAGTCTGGGGGCGTCTTTTCATACTCAAAATAAAAGAAAAACATTGTCGTTTGAGACAGGGTCTTGCTATGTAGCCCAGGCTGGCCCCAATCCATAATGATCCTCCTGCCTCAGCCTCCCAGCAGCTGGGATGACAGGCGTGCGACCCTAACCTGGCTTCTCCCTACTCTTCTTTTTGAGACGGGATCTCAAAGTTACCCGGGTGGGCCCTGAACTTATGTTCCTCCTGCCTCAGCCTCCAAAGGTGATTACACGCATATGTACCTGGCTGTTTGCTTCTACGAAATGGTTCAAAACAGTAACAGTGAACAGGTAAAAAAGAAAGTCACTTATTTATACAGTGGTTCCACTTCACGAGTGGTTTCAGTTATCCAAGGTCCAAAGACATTAAATGGAGAATCCCAGAAATAATTAGTACACTAAAACCAAAACCAAAGAAAACCAACCAAGCTTTCTTCCCCCTGGAGATAAGATTCTACCTAACTGCTCAGGTTAGCCTCAAAGTTCTGAGCTCAGCGATCCTCCTGCCTCAGCCTCCCATGTCTGGGACCACAGACGGGTGCACTGCACCCGGCTCTTCTCCTAAGTGTCGGGTGACACGTCACAGCAGACTGTCCCAACTGCTCCGCTTTGATATTGGTCACCATTGCTAATCTCTGTCCCGTGCCGTACTTATTACGGCTTGGTGGCTGGTGACGGAGCACGGGCCCCACGGCCGAGCACCCTCTCTGCACCCCAGCTGGGCCCGACCTCCTGGGCCCAAGCTGCGCCCACGCTTTGCTCTGATGCGTGTGGAGGGAGAGAGTGTGGGGGCTGCACCACCCTGGGCTCGGCACCCCTAGTGCCTCAGGGCAGCTGCTCCAGCGGAGGGAAGCACCACGGAGGGAACTGTCAGGAGCGAATCAGCACGGCCATCTCCACCTCGGGGCTGGGTGCCGTGGCACAGGCCTGCAATCCCAGACTCTGGGAGGCTGAGGCAGGACAGTTCCAAGTTGGAGCCCAAGCTGAGCCAGTCAGTAACTTATGGGGACCCTGTCCCAAAATTTTAAAATTTTTTAAAAAAAGAGCTTGGGATAAAGATTTATTGCAAAGGTTCTGGGTTCAATCCCATATTGTAAAAATAATTTAAAATATATATATATATATATAAATAAGAATGAATAGCTCCATGTATTAAGTGCTGAGAAGGTGCTAAGTCGGCCTGGGCGTTCTCACCCAATGCTCCCATTTTATTGAGAGGGAAATCGAGGCCGCAGGACATCACCGGGCTCTTTCGGGAGGTGAGACAGTGAGTTACATGGCAGAGTTGAACTTGATCCCAGGACTCCCACCCTCAGGGTTTGAGTTTTGGCCTTGGGGAGGCCCTGAGGCCCCCCCACCCTCATTTCCTCCAGGGCTTCCCCTTCTCTTTTCTTTCCTTTTCCTTCTTTCCTCCCCCACCTGGCTTTTGCACTAGGGACTGAGCCCCACCCCCAACCTCTTCTGTGTTTTATTTTGAGACAGGGTCTTGCTAAGTCACCCGGCTGGACTTCACCTCGGGATCCTCCTGCCTCAGCCTCCTGTACTGCTGGGGTGGCAGGGGGACCAGACACATTCTGGGGGGCTCTTCCTGCTCTGAGGTGCGTGGACTCAGGGCTGTGGCCCCGGGCGCTCTGAAGTAAGCACACGCTGCCGAGGGGCACCGGCGGGGAGGTGCCGGCCGCGGGCCGGGCTCACCTTCATCATCAGCACGATGGTGTTGAGGGCAATCATGGCCATGACGGTGTACTCGAAGGGCGGCGACACCACGAACTGCCACATGCGGTACTGGAAGCTCTGCTTGTTCTGCGGCATGTGCCGGGTCAGCGGCTTGGCGCTGATGGCAAAGTCGATGCAGGCTCTCTGGGAGGGGACACCGGTGTGACCCCGCGCCCTCGCAGGCCCCCTGGGCCCACACACTCTACAGGCCCGGGGCGGGAGCCGCTGGCTGGGGCACGGCGGCCGAGGGGCGGAGCGTGGCCTCCAGGGAAGCCGGGCCCTCTCCTGCCCAGTGCCCTCCTGCCCTGCTCTTCTGCTTTGGGGGGTGGAGAGGCGGAGGCAGAACGTGACCCGGCCCTTCCCTGCGCGTCTGCTGCCCCTGACCTCAGACGCGGGCGGCGTGTGACTGAAGGCCCCAGGCCACCGGCAGCTCCGCAGTCTGCCACGGACTTGGGCTCTCAGAGCAAGGTGGCTGTGGCAGGCTTGGGGCAGTGACGGTGTCACAGGGAAGAGTCGGCCTGCGGCGTGAGAGCGCACTGGCCCTGTGCCTGTGTGGGGATGCTTGTTACCAGGCATTCCCAGGCTGCTCTGACTAATACACCTGCCAGGCAGACTTAGGTAGGGGCCCTCCCCAGACTGTGCCAGGGGCCCGGAAGCCACTCCTGGGTGTGTGTGTGTGTGTGTGTGTGTGTGTGTGTGAGTTCCTGGGTGCGTGGGGCCTCTGAGGGACAGTGGAAGCGGCACCTCGTTCTTCTCCAGGCTATACTCCTCCATCATCTTGTCCCCCTGCTCCTGGAAGGTGATGATGATCAAGGCCACGAAGATGTTGACAAAGAAAAAGGGGAAGACCACGAAGTAGACCACGTAGAAGATGGACATCTCCATGCGGTAGCCGGGGCTGGGGCCCTGGTTCTCGAAGGTGGCGTCCACCGAGTGCTTGAGGACCCTGCGGGGAGGGGCGTGGCCGGGCAGGGCGGAGGGGCGGGGCACGGGCAGAGGGGCAGAGCAGGACAG
>PVJX010010245.1:0-39357 GCA_004027295.1 Dolichotis patagonum
AGGGAATTCATATGAAACAACCTAGTATGGAATTGATCTGAGCAGGACGAGGAGGGCATTACAGGTCTTCAAGACCATACATTAGGGAAGCCATGGATAGCTGTCATAGTGTCTCGCATTCTCCTCAAAACAGCTGTCCATACCTTCATGTGTGTTGAACTTAAACAAGGCAAAGCAAGCTAAGATCACTTTGAACAAAAAGTGATAGTTTTGCTGGACTTCACATCATGACATTATGGAATCAGCCATCAGTTCGGATCGCTTGTTCAGGTCGGGCGGAATTCAGGCGTCTCGAGGTGGTGCCGCGCTCGCTGATCTTATCTTCACTAATAGTAGCCCCAGGACCTCTTATTCGAGCGGGTTTTTGCGCTTTAGTTTCTTTCTGGGTTGTGAGAGTCTATCTCTCTCTGTTTGGGTCTCTCCAGGGTGTTTTATTCTGGCATTTGAGCTGTCTCTCTCAGAGAGGGTCTCTCTGCTGCTACCTACCAGTCCACCATCTTGTCTCTCCCCCCATAGATGGCCTTTATGAAATTGAGGTACATACTGTCTATTCTGAGTTTCTGTAGGGTTTTTATCATGAAAAGGTGTTGGACTATATTGAAAGCTTTTTCTGCGTCTATTGAGATGATCATGTGATTTTTATTTTTGGCTCTGTTGATGTGGTCTATTACATTTATTGATTTGCGTATGTTGAACCATTCCTGCATTCCTGGAATAAATCTCACTTAGTCGTGGTGTATAATAATCTTCATGATGATTTGCTGCATTTTATTTGCCAATATTCTGTTGAGAATCTGCATCAGTGTTCATTAGTGAGATTTGTCTATAGCTTTCCTTTTTGGTTGGGTCTCTCTGGTTTTGGTATCAGAGTGATATTAGCCTCCAAGAAAGGGTTAGGGAGGACTACTTCTCTTTCAATTTCACTGAAGAGTTTAAGGAGTATTAGTGTTAAATCTTGTCTAAATTTCTTATAGAATTCAGGCGTGAATCCATCAGCACCTGGGCTTTTCTTTATTGGTAAGTTTTTAATCATGTTTTTGATTTCACTAGCTGATACTGGGTTATTCAGAATTGTTATGTCTTCTTGATTGAGCTTCGGTAGTTCATATGTTCCTAGAAATCTGTCCATTTCTTCTGTGTTTTCCAGCCTATGTGAGTAGGTATTTTCAAAGTAGATGTTTATGATCTTTTGAATTTCCATGGGATCTGTAGTAATTTCCTTCTTTTTAGTCCTTATTGTGTGGGTTTGAGTTTTTTTTTCTTGATAGAGTTGGCCAGAGGTTTATCAATCTTGTTTCTTCTCTCAAAAATACTCTGTAAACATCCACTAAGTCCATTCACTCACAGGTATGATTCAGTTTTGTTATTTCTTTGCTGACTTTCTGTCTAGTTGATCTATCTCTTTGTGACAGTGGGGTTTTATCATCTCCTGTTACAATTGTGTTCTTGTGTATTTGGTTTTTCATGTCCATTAATAATTGTCTTATATAGTGCTGTGTTTGGTGCATATATATTTATAATTGTTAGTTCTTCCTCTTGTAGTTTTCCACTTCAAAGAATGTAGTGGCCTTCTTTATCTCTTTTAAACCTTTTAAGTTTAAAGTTCACTTTGTCTGCAAACAGAATAGCTACCCCTGCTTTTTTCTGGGTTCCTGTTGCATGGAATACTGTTTTCCACCCTTTGACTTTTAATCTATGAGTTTCTTTTTGAGTCAGATGTGTTTCTTGTATACAACATATTATAGGATCCTGTTTCTTGATCCATTCTGTCAACCTGTTTCTTTTGATAGGTGAATTGAGCCTATTTACATTTATAGATATCACTGATATGTACTGGCTTGACTTTGCCACATTGTGTTCCTATTGTTGGTTTCCTGCTTTTCTCCCTTGTTTAATTTCTTGTGCAGCCTGGTGGTTTCTTTCTGTTGTTATTCTGGAGATGGTGGGCATTTTTATCTCTATCTAGCATGTCTTTCAGTACTCTTTCTAGGGTTGGTTTGGTGGACATGAATTTCTTCAGTTGTTCTCTGTCATGGAAGTATCTTGTTTCTCCATTAAATTTGAATGAAATTTTTGCTGGGTACATCAGTCTGGGTTGAAAGTTGTTTTCTTTTAGGGCCTGAAATATTTCACTCCAAGCTCATCTTAACCTGAAGGTTTGCACTGAAAAGTCTGCCATGATTCTAATAGGCTGCTTTCCTTGATAGGTGAATTGTGTCTTTTTCTAATAGCTTTTAGTATTCTGTTTTTATGCTATATGTCTGGGATCTTAATTATTACATGTCTGGGTGTAGATTTATGTTGGTTTTGACTGTTTGGTGTTCTGTATGCCTCACTTATTTGTATATGAGATTTTTTCCTCATGTTTGGGAAATTTGCTGCTATTGCTTCTGTAAATAGTTTAGTTATGTCATTTGCATTGACTCGTGCATCTTCACTGATGCCTGTTAGTTTTATATTGTTTCTCTTGGCATCATCTTGAAGCTGCTGTATTGTCATTTCACGCTGTTTAGTTGTTTTTATAAGTTCTACCCTTTTATGATTGCTATCTGCAATCCTGTCTTCAAGGTCTGAAATTCTATTCTAAGCTTCATTTAAACAGTTTTGCCAGCTTTCAGTACAATTTTTTGTTTCTTGGATATTTCTTTGAATTTGTTTCATGGATTCTGCTTCTTTTCTGTATTGTTCATTCAAAGTGTCAATCAATTTCCCATTATTTTATTTTTTTATCTATTTTTTTTCCTCTAGCTATGTTGAACAACTCATTTACTAAGGTTGTTATTTGTATCTTTATGTAAGACATTATTTCTAATTTTATATCCTTTATAGCCTCATGGATTTGTTTCTTTATTTTTTATCTTTTCAGGTATTCCCAGTTTATGACTTTTAAAGTCCTGTATTTTAATGTTGCCTGTACTTGTTCCTGAGGGACTAGATGTTTGAGATTGCATTTTGCCTTTTTGTTTAGTCATTTTCACCTTTTGGGTAAATATCTGGTCTTTCTATCCCAACAGTCACAACTGTCTATAGTGTGAGTTTTAGGGTCCTACTGTTTGTCAAATTGCTGGGTACCACCATGAAGAGGAGATCCAGTCTCCTGAATTCTTCCTCCTGTGCCTGTTGGGTGAGTCTTGTATTCTTCCTGGGCTAACTAGCCGAAAAGTATTGTTTTAGGTCACCTCTTAGTTCCTGTTGTTGCTATGTCTTCAGGTTGTTGCAGGTCACCAGATCTCCCTGTCTATAGTGTTTGTGTCAGCTGAGGCCTTGCTGTGTCACTGGGGGTCCATAAGCTCTTTTAATTTTCTCCAAGTTGAGGAAGGCCTTATTGGCACACTCCTCAACCTGTCTGATGTTCTCTGTGTGGAGGAGGGGATTACCCACTGTCTCGCCAGGTTTGCCAAGGTCTTACAGTTGGAGGGAGCTTCACTTCCTGTCCTATTTACCCACTGCAGGCCTCTATTTTAGAGGCAAAGTCACCACACTGACTGGAGCCTGCTGAGGTCTTCTGTTTGGGTGAGGGGTTCTTGAGTCTCCCATCCAGTCAGCACAGTAATCCGTTGTAGGCCAAGGTTCTGAGAGAAGGGGTTGGATCTAAAGATCAACCACAGTACAAGGTACAGGAGGCAGGTAGGTTCCCCACGGGAAGGGCCTGCAGTGGCGGTCAGGGTGGTCCCAGGCCTGCTGGGCTGAGGGGCGGGCCTATGGCAGTGGTCTGAGGCAGCTCAGTCGTGCCAGGGGCTTCCCAGGTGTTCGGGGCTGAAGGGCATGGCCGTGGCGGTAGTCAGAGACCATCCAGAAGTGCCAGGCTGAGGGGCAGGCCTGAGGCGGCGGTCTAAGGTGACCCAAGCATGTAGGGTTGAGGGGCAGGCCCACGGTGGCAATCCAAGGTGGCTCAGTTGTGCGCAGCTGAGGAATGGGCCTATAGTGGCGGTCCAAGGTGGCTCAGTCATGCTGGGGTCATCCCAGGTGTTCTAGGCCGAGGGGCGGGCCCATGGCAGCAGTCTGAGGCGACCCAGGTGTGTGGGGCTAAGGGGTGGCCCACGGCAGCAGTCCGAGGGGACCCAAGTGTGCTGGGCCCATGGCAGCAGTCTGAGGTGACCCAGGTATGCCAGGCCGAGAGGCAGGCCTGAGGTGGTAGTTGGAATTGAAATTTTAAGGTTTATAATCCAGTCATCACAGAGCTCTTGTATTGTTCAAAGAGAAACTGAAATATATATGCACTTACAGACTTACATGAATTAACACTTTTGGTTGTAATCACCGAAAACCAAATAATCAAATATCAATCAGAATGGGAAATTTTTTAATGTATAACAATATAAAGAAATACTACTTAGCTACATAAAAGAACAAACTGTTGAAACACTGCAACACTAGTAGAAAGCTCAATGTGAAAATGCTAAAACAATACAAAGAATGGAGAGAGTGTGGAAATGCTAAGAGAACACCAAGAATTGAGAATGTAGACCTAGAGTTTATGTGTTACCTGTGTACAGCCTGCTGTATAAGGAGTATAGATTAGGGATTTGGATGTGTTAACTATATGATACTCATTTCTTGATACAGTTTTAGTTATTTAATCTCTATGTATGCTGGCTACTTTAAGTAGAAGGTATTCTTTGCAGTTATTGTAAAGTATAAACCATTGCTAAGGAGAGAATTAGTATCATCAAGAAAAGATCAAAATATCTTTTAAAAATTTCAGGGCTTGCTCTTTTATAGCATTTCTAGCCTGCATTTTATTTATCAAAGAATTTTTAATTTGCTTTAGTTAAAGTTCCTGAATGATGGGAATTGTGCCAATGGTTCATAAACCTAACACATATGCCTGACACCCAGTATAGCACTGGACACATCTGAAGTACTCAGTAAAGAGCTATTCAATTAATGGGGGCTTTTCTACAGTAGGTAATTCTGTGGAATTCTGTCAAATATAAAAATAAACACATAGGTAATTTGTATTTAATAATGATACACATCTGGTTGGCAGAATGATTTCCTGAGAACCTGCATGTTGCATCATAACTTGGTGGAAGGTGGCACATAAAGAGAGAAAGCATTCTATTAAGGTCTCTCTTCTTTGCATGAAACCACTACTACTATCACAACACTCCTACCCCTAAAATTTCATCTAATATTACTATAACTCCTTAAAGGGCTCATCTTTCACAATATCTAAGGGGCATTTTGGATCCCACTAGTTTTTTGTACTAGAGAGACAACACAATGTTCACCCACGTGACTAAACCTTTTCACCATGAGCAAGATCTCAAGTTGTATCCATTTACGTACAAGAGCCTCTAGGTTATCTTTCTTTATAGCTGAGTAGCTTTCCATTATCTAAAAATGCCATATCTTTCTTATCCATTCTGCAGTTGATGGGGAGGCTACCCCTAATTTTTTCTGGTTGCCTGTCACATAGAGCATTGTTTTCTCTTTTTCAACTTTCAGTCTGTGAATTTTCTTTTGAATTAAATGTGTTTCTTATATAAAGCATATTGATGTATCATGTCTCCCAAGCCACTCTGCTTATGTTTCTTTTTACTGGTAAATTGAGGCCATCTACATTAATGGTTATGACCAACATGCACTGGCTCATCTCTGCCATGCTATTTTCCTGCCATTGGCTGCCTACTTTTCCTTTCCATTCAGTTGTCTGCCCTGCTCAATGATCCCCCTCTGCCACCATTCCTGGAACTGTGATCTTTTTTCTCTTTCTCTATAATGTCTTTTAGTAGTCTTTGTGGGGCTGATGTGACAGTCATGAATTCCTTCAGTTGTTCTTTCTCATGAAAGTTTCTTGTTTCTCCTTTAATTTTGAAAGATAGTTTTGCAGGGTACATCAGTGTGTGTTAGAAGTTGTTTTCTTTCAGGAATTGAAATACTTCACTCCAGCTTCTTCTTAACTTGATGGTTTGTGTTAAGTCTGTCATGATTCTGATGGGTTTTCCTCTGTTTCCTTTCTCTAACAGCTTTTAATATTCTGTTCTTGTGCTGAGTTTCTGGGATCTTAATTATTATATGTCTGGATGGAGATTTATTTTGGTTATGGCCAACTAGAGTCTTATATGCCTCACTTACCTGAATGTCATGTCCTTTTCTTATGCTTGGAAAGTTTTCTGCTGTTCTGTAAATAGACTTTTTATGTCATTTGTGTCGAGGCCTGCTTTTTCACTGACACCTATCGCTATTTTTCTTTGTGTCTTCTTACAACTGTTGAATTGTTATTTCCTGGTTCCTTGTTATTTTTAAGAGATGATTCCTTTCACAATTACTAGCTGCAAACTTGTCTTTGAGGTCTGAAAGTCTATCTTCAATTTCTTTTTTGTGGTTTTGCTAGCTTTCAATGGAGTTTTTAATTTCCTGCCTATCTCTCTGAATCTGTTTCATGCATTCTAAATCCTTCTAATATTGTTCATTCATGGTTTGTCTCATTTTCTTATGCTCATCTTTTTTTTTTTATCTATTTCTTCTTTAACTGTTCTTTTATAATTTTTTGTTTCTTCTTTTACCTAAGATAGTATATCTGTTCTAATTTCTTTTATAGCCTCATGAAGTTGTTTCTTTACTTCGGTTGCCATCACTTCAGAAACTTCAGGTGTGTAACTCCTGATCTCTTCTGTGTTTGCATCTCCTGAACTTGCTCTGCTTGACTTGGAAGCCAGAGACTGCCTTTTGCTGCTGCTTCTTCTTTTTGACATTTTCCTTTGTTCTTCCAGACAAGCAGGTGGTGGAGTCCTGGTACTTTCCGTGTTGGTTGTACTTGTCTAAAGTGTGATTCTTTGGCTTTCCTGGCCAGTACTGGCTATAGGTATCCAAAGGTGGCCATTGGGTGTGCTGCTGCAGGGCTGGCTGCTGCTTTTTCCAGCCCACCTGGCTACCGGCATCTGGAAGCATCCCTGATCACAGTTGATGTGCACACAGGGGAAAGGGTGGCCGCTGCCTCTGGAACTGAGCTGGTTACCTGCAGGAGATGTCTCTGATGATGGCTGGTGTGCAGGGGCAGGGCTGGTGAAGATCTGTTCTAACCACTTAGCAGTTTACCCTGCGTGCTACTAAGATTTCTTTATATATTGACTATCCTGACCATCACTTAAGCAGGTGTCATGAAACCAGTTGATTCTTATATTGAATAAATTTAATAAGATTGTTGTTTTTATATTTCCTGTAGTATTATCTTGTAAAATTAATGAAAAATATGCAATTTGTGGTTATCCTGTATTTAAATAATTGGACTGGTATGTGGTTTACCACAAAACATTTCATATATAATTTGCTTTAAATCTTTATTTCTAAACTTACTTCTTTAATTAAGATAGGAATAATAAGAGAAAGTTATGAATGTTTAGGATATTAAGTTTGCTGATATTTAATTACTGTCCCTCATTTGAGCAATTTAAATAGATACCAAGTTTTTAAATACTTATATAGCATTACTTCTTTTCTTTATAAATCTAGACATCTTTTTTGAGTAAAAGAGAAAAATCAAATGGTACAAATATTGTTTCATTTTGAAAGTCAGTGTGCGTCATACATTTTCTACCATGTTTTTCATTAAGATACCTTATAATACCCCCAAAATAATGTTGCCTTTTTATAAAATTATGGGATGTGAACACACACAAGCTGTATCAAGCTGTATATCCAGCTGTATATATCAAGATATACAGAACATTGTCAGCACTTCAGAAGCTTTTCTAAATCTTCATCTGCATCTTTTGTCACTATTCTTTTTGTGGTAGTTGTGTGTGTTTGTTTGTTTTGAAGCAGGTTCTCGCTATGTAGTTCAGGCTGGCCTTAAATTTACTGTGCAGCCCCAGCTGGCCTCAAACTCACAGTAGACCTTCTGCCTCAGCTTCTCAGGGCTGGGATTACAGTTGTGTACCACCACGTCTACCTGTTATCCACTATTCTTAAAGCCATCATCATTTGTCAGGTTTTTTGTGGGGGAGGAGTTCGTTTTTGTATTTTTTAAACAAAGAAAAAACAATGATACATTTCAAAACAAGATAGTAGGAGAGTAACAATGGTTAGTACATTGTGTATTGTTATCTTCAGAGTAGTTGCTTATATTTCAAGATATAGGCTTGAAAAATTGATCAAATAATAAAGGCACAAACTTTTCAGTAAGCTAATACAAATTAGTAGTATAACTATTTTAACTATCTTATGTGTATATACATGTATTTTTTTGCTTTTCCTTGTTTCCTCCTTTCCCCATTCATTATTCTTTCCTTTTGAACAGTTCCTTCAGTTTTTGAACTTTATATAAATAAAATTGTTTATATATATTCTTTTGAGTATATTTTGTTCTAGTCAGTATTAATGTTCATGAGATTTTCATTATTGCTGGTGCAACAGTGTAAAGAGTTCCTTTACCTCATATTCTTACATGCTTTGTTCATTTGTTTAATATACCATTCTGTACTGTATATGTCTGATTATACCTCATGATGACTTGGTTTTGCATTTCCTAGTAATATTGAATACCTTTTCATATATGTGCTTTAATAAGTTCTGTAGAGATTGTTCCTGTTTTTTTTTTTTTGTTTTGCTTTGTTTAGGTTATTTGTATTTGTAGATTTTTTTAATATTTTCTGAATATACTCCTTTCTTTTTTATATGAATTACAGATCTTTTCCACTCTTCAGTATAACTTTGCCCCTTTAATGATGCATTATTAATGAAATTTTTTGAAAGGCTTTTCTGTGGTTAATGTTTTTTGTGTCCTGCTTAAAAAATCTGCCTGACGCTGAGTGTGGGGACACATGCCTATAATCTCACACTTGAGAGGTTGAAACAGGAAGATTGCCATGAGTTTGAGGAAAGCCTGGGCTATGTAGTGAATTAACAGTCTGCCTGAATTACACAGCGAGACTCTGTCTCAAAAAACAAAAAACAAAAAACAAACCAAAAATAAACTGTCTAGTTCAATCAACATCATACAGATATTCTATTCGGTTATTTCCCAGGTGTCTTTTTTTTTTTTTTTTTTTGCATTTGCCTCTATAATCTATCTGGATTCATTTTTTTGTGTGAGAACAGGACTCATTTTTTCTCTTAGATATCAATGATCTGTATCCAGGTATTGAAAATACCTTGATGTTATTTGAAACATTGCAGTGACACTTTTGTCCTAAATAAGGTGATTATATATGTAAACATATGTTTCTGGATTCCTTATTTGACTGTTATTTTGGTTTTATCTTTGTTTCAGTCTTACTCTGTGTTCATTACAGTAGCTCTGTGTTAGCGTTCATATTAAATAAAATATTGCTCATTGTGTTTTCTTTACAATTTTAGGTCCATTTGTTTCATTAAAAAAAACTTACCTTGTGTCATTTCAAAGGAGTTTCTGGGCACTGTGAAACCAGGAACTCTGAACGCTGTGGCCAAAGACTGAAGTTTTCCATGGAATGCCATGTTCTTTTAATAATACTGTGTTTTCTTGAGGTGATAAAAGATTTCATCATGTCAGTACATAATTCATGTTAGTCATACCCCCCACAGCAGTTTACTCTTACTTAAACATTCTCACCATCTTACAGTATTTCCTTCCAGTGAGGAAAGCATTATATTACATGAATTACTGCCTAATTGTCCATTTAGTGGGCCTAAGGAAGTGATATATCAATAGAAATGAGCATACATCAGGTGCAGCTTCTAATGCTCTCAGTGCCTTTCTCTCCTAGGAAGGACCAGGGCTCCTTGGAAAAATAAAGTGGTTCTTTAACTGGGACATGGAAAGAACAAGATGAGCCTGAAACATCTTGTGCTTGAAAGCAGAGAAGTGTTCAGAAAATAACAAAGATGGAACCAATTTAAAGGGGTTTATCCTTGCCAAATCTAGAACAAGTTTGAATAAATATTGATAGTAATACATTACAATCCATTAGGTGAGTTCATACTGCTATAGGTAGGTGAGGTGAAAAATTACTATTTAATCTTCTTTCCCTGCAAATAGTTAAATCAAACAAGAAATATTAATCGAAGCTCAAAACAGCAGGAAAAGATTGCTGGAAGATTCAGACTGATTCTTGTATACCAGTGTTTGTGTCACAGTTATTTACAAAAGCAAAGGATGGTAACAGTCATTAATGTGTCCAACATCAGATTAATGAATAGACTAAATGTGGTGCATAATAGAATATTAGCCATCCTTGAAAAGGAATGAACCAGGGATGGTGGCACATGCCTGTAACCCCAGCTACACATGAAACTGAGGCAAAAGAATCACAAAAACCAGCCTGGGAAACTTAGCAAGATCCTGTTTCAAAATAAAATTTTTGTTTTTGTGTGTGTGATTTTTTTTTTTATTTCACAGAGAATAAAACAAAACAATAAAACTAAACAAAAACATGGGAATGATACTGGATTTCAAAAACAAGACAGTAGGAAATCAACCATAGTTACTGTAATGCACATTGTTATCCTCTAAACAGATGCTCAGACCACCAGACACAGGCATGCAAAGTCTGTCAGACAGCGCAAGCACTATTGCTATTTATTTCAGTTGCCATCATCTCAGAAATTGCAGGTGTGTAGCTTCTGATCTCATCAGGTTTTATGTCTCCTGGACTTATTCTGGGTGAGACACGGGCATGCAAAATTAAATAATATAAGCACTAAGTTGTCTTAGTTTTCTTCAGTTGCTATTATTTCAAAAATTTCAGGTGTGTGATTTCTAATTGCTTTTGTGTCTATGTTTTCTGGACTTGTTCTGGATGGGCTGGAGGTCTGAGATTGTACCCTGCTCTTTCATCTTGACGTTTTCCTGTGTTCCTCCAAATCAGCTGGTTGCTCAATCTGGGGTGCTTCCTGCATTGGCTGTGCATCCCATGGTGCAGGGGATTGGGCTAGGTACCTGGGTTCCTCCAATACTCATATTGGAGTTCCTCCAATACTCATATTCCTGGGGTGGCAGAAATGTGTGGGGCAACTGCTCACTGATGTTTTCCTATGGCTATGGAACCCCAGAGGCGTGTGGCCCACTGCGGGAAGGGCACGACTACTCCAGGCTCACTGCAGCAGGCTTACTGGGAGGCAAGTTGTTTGCTTCTATTGAATTTCTAACGTTGTAAAATGGCCAACAGACCATAGAAAGATACCACTTTAGGCTCCTGCTTGAAACCAACAGTTTAAGAAATCTGCCGGTCTGATTAGGGGCCATTCAAAATAAAATTTTTAAAGTTTTCATAAAAGAACTGGGGATATGGCTCAATGGTAGTACTTGCATAATATGTGTGAGGTCCTAGAACTAATCCTAGGTACCACCCAAAAGAAGAAGAAGAAGGAGAAGTGGAAGGGGAAGGAGGAGAAGAAAAGGAAGGAAAAGAAAGCAAAGGAAAAAAATGAAATAGAACTGAAGGAAAATTTAACATACATTATAATGTGATGAACCTGGAGGCCATATACTCAGATAAGCCAGATGCAAAAGGACAAATATTATGTAATTCTATTTATATAAGATAACCAGAATACTCAAATTAACAAGCACAAAATAGAATAGCAGTCACTATTCTAATGAAATAAAGAAATGGAAAGTTATTGTTTAATAGGAATAGAATTACTTTGGGGAATGATGAAAGATTCTAGAAATAGTTAATGGCAGTATGCGTGTACTTAATGCCTGAACTGTAATGATTAAAAATTATTTAAAAGGTCAAGTTTTAAAAAAAAATTTATTTAAAGAGAAAACACAGAAAAGGGGTAGAAATAATACAGAATTTCAAAAAAAACAGTAAGAAATCACTAGTTGATAAATTACATATTGTCCTCTTAGAAATAGTTGTTCAAGTTACAGAATTAAAGCATACAAAGTGAACATACAAACAGTGAGGCTGCAAACAGTTCTGTTCAATGATCCAACAGAAACTTAGTAATATGGTTATCAATCCTATGCACTTAAACATACATGCAGTTATATCCTTTAGAGCACTTTCTTTTCCTCTGTTTTTTAAAATAGCAATTACACATTTTGGTTTTTATTACTCCTACAGTTCTTATTACTTTTTACACTAGAGACACAATGTGATATTTACAAATGTGATTCTTATTTATTTCACTTATGAGGATAGTCTTCAGTTGTCTCCATTTACCTATGAAGGCCTCAGTGTCATCCTTTTTATAGCTGAGTAATATTCTATTGTATAAAAATAAGATCGAGTTTTGTTATGTTTATTTTACTACAAAAACATGTTGAGAAATGGGACATTTACATAATTTCAATCCCTACTGCCAATAAAATGCTTAATTCCAAAGGGAAAGATAATTTCAGAGTGCAAAAATCTGTCAGACATGGCTATGTAGGTGTCTAAATAATCAAAGTTAACCTAGCAATACTTTAATGATATTTCTGTGAAAAATGTATAACCTCAACAAAACTGGAAGGTAATCTCCTGAACATTATATAAAACAGCTAATCTGTCATTCTTAAAAACATTAAGAGAGTCAAGGGTAAGAAACTATTTCAGATTTAAAAAGGTGAAAGAGAACGGATAACTGAATAAAACACACTAGCCTAAGTTGCATCCTTTTGTGAAAAAAAGGACATTAATAGCATGTATTTGAGGTCTGTAGATGGGATCATAATAATGTGAAATTTCAGTTTCCTCATTTTTGTGCTCTTAATATGAGTTATGTAAAAATCCAGATATAAAAACAGAAACACTAGATCTGCTGGAAGAGAGAATAGGTAGAACTCTTAAAGACACTGGCTTAGACAAACACTTTATGAAAAAAAACCCAGGCACATGGGAAATATTACAAAGAACAACTGGGATCTCGTCTTATTAAAAAACTTTTGCATAGCAAAAGAAATCAACAGAGTAAAGAGACAACTCACAGTAAATAAGGAGGGGAAATGGGATTGAAGAGAGATAAGGAAATGGGAAAAAAAGAAGTGTGTTAATGCTGCATTGAAGTACGGATTCTCTCTGATGAATATGATCATCATGTATATCTAAAATGTACCAATAAACTTAATTAACTATAAAAAGTGTCATTGTTCAGGGGATAATGGGATGTCATGTCTGTAACTTTCAAATGGCTAAGAAAACAATGTTCTTTGTCCAAATCTTAAAACTTTAAAAGTTGAAATTATTTCAAAAGAAAAAAAGGGATATTTAAAAAGTAATAAAAGAAACTGACTAAAGAGATTGTGTTTGAGAACTAAATCTCAATACTGGGACTATTCAAAAACTAAGTGCCTAAGAAATTGGAATCTTTTTCTATGTGGCAAGCTATAAAAACATTCTCTCAAAATCAAGTGTTTCCAGCAGATAAACTGAGAGTAATTTCAGTAGATTATACATCAGTTATTATCTGTGCAAGTAGGAAAATCAGTTTGTAGACTGAATCCTTATGTTTGCATTTAGAAATTGAAACTAAACAAATGACCAAACTGAATGTAAGAATACTTGTAGAACTAGAACATTGTTGAAGGATTTATGTTTTGCCTTCTTGTTACAGGTGATGCCGAACAAGAACTTGGCCCTCCTCCATCTGTAGATGAGGCAGCAAACACACTCATGACTCGTCTTGGTTTTCTCCTTGGAGAAAAAGTCACAGAAGTTCAGCCAGGTGACCAGTACAGCATGGAGGTACAGGATGAAAGTCAGGTAAATTGCTTGTACTATATGAAACATGGTATGACTTAGCATATTGTATCAGAAAAAGAAAAATAGTGTGTGTGCTAAGAGGGATCACCCCAATTATTGAATGCCTTTTGAGGCTTGAAATGTAACTTAATTTTCCATAATCATTATAGTTCTTCAGTTTGTGAAATACCTGTTTTATTCTTAGGTTTAAAAGCAGAAAATATACTTTTAGACTTTGATTCATTTATTAGATGAATAAATATATAAGCTATCCAACAAAAGTGATATATGAGCACTGCACTCAGAAATTATATAAAATACAGTTTTGGGGGGCCAAGAATGTAGCACAGCACCTGCCTGTCAAGCACAAAGCCCTGAATTAAATTCCAAATACAAAAAAGAAAATACAGCTTTCAAGTGCATGTCTGTAATTTCAGCACTCTTAAGAGTGTAAAGTAAAAAGATTATAAGTTTGAGCCCAGCCTGGACAACTTTGTGGGATTCTGTCTTTATTACTTTTTTTTTTTTTTTTTTTTGGTGCTGGGGATCAAACTCATGACCTCATGCTTGCCAGGCAGGCACTTATGCTGCTGAGCTAAATCCCCGGCCGGGATTCTGTTTTTAAAAAGGTTGGGGATGTAGTTCAATGTGAAGGTTCTGGGTTTAACCCTAGTACCAGAAAAAAAAAAAATCATTAGTTTTTCCATTGTAAAATTCACATTCTTGTATGAGACACAGACAAAAAGCCCACAATTAACATATAATAAACTATCAGGTAATAAATAGTCTAAAGAAAGTAAACCATAGGATAAGTGGGCATAATGATGGATGGGTACTGTTTGCTAAGCTCATTAAGAAAGGACTCTCTGAAGCAGTAACATCTGAATGGATGAATGAAGTGAGCAATGAATTACACAGGAAGATAATTCTAATACAACCCAATATGCTTTATGTGTTCAGGAAAAACAGAGAGGCCCAATATGGCTGGAAGGCAGTGAGTGAAAGTGAGGGGTAGAAAATGATGGAGGAGGGAAGCAAGGGGCTAGATCAGTTAGGGGGTGCCTGGCTATGATGATTTTAGAATCTAAGTGTGATGGGAATACAGTGAAAGATTAAAAGCAGAGAAGTGACATAATCATACTCACATTTTATAAGAATCACTTTGGCTATTGTGGTAACAGAATATAGAGACAGATGGGGAAATGGAGACCTATAAGGAGCTCATTTATTTATGTGATGAGTATCCAGCAGTTAATAATGTTCAATATGGTTGTAGGTACAGAGGGTACGTACATAGTGATTAAACTAGGCAAAGACTCAGCCCTTTTGGGATACATCTATAGTTATTACAGTAGTGCAGGCAACAAATGAAAGTGGTTAGTCTTAGTCACAGCAATATAAATAAGAAGAATTAAAAGTTTAGTTTATTAAATAATTAAGAAGAATTAAAAGTTTAGTATATTTTGAATACAAGAGTCCATAATTTCCTAGAAGAGTGACTGTAAGGCATGACAGAGAGAAATCAAGAATGGCTCCAGTGCTTTTGTCTTCAGAAAGTAGGGGATATCATTTACTCAGCTGGGGAACACTGAATAATGAGCAGGTTCTGGGAGAAAATGCAAAGGTTAACTTTGGTATATTAAATTTGAGATTATCCTAAACATATAGGTAGAAAACATAATGTAGATATTAAGTATACAAATCTAGAGTTAAGGGAACTAGTGATAATTCCAAAGTTAAGACAGTATTTACAGAAATAAGAATGAAAGAGAATCAATAGGATTAGAGTCATCAGGCATCTAAACACAATAAAAGCTTCCCAGGTGACTTTAATATGCAGTCAGAAATACCAATGACATAGGTGCAAATGATAAAAATGGGAGACCTAAGGGGGTGAGGGGTGGACCAATTAAACATTACCCACAAGATATATAAATACATTTAAATTTTCCTCAAACAATTGTAACAAAACTAATTTATGATAGAAATATCAGTAAAGAATTAGTAAATATTACTAGAAATATTAATAAAGAATATGCAATTTGGACTTAATTTTTGTCATCAGAGTAAAATGCTTCATAAGAAGACATTCACACAAACATTAAGAACATATAAATAAATCTGACTGTAGTACTTTTTTTTTTGCCATACTTAAATGGAAAAGAATGGAAATAGCCAAAAGAAAGAAAATTAATAAAATAATTTGTAATGTTAATATTTTAAAATTTCCTCAGCTGGATGTTCCGACCATTAATTTTCAGGTTCTCTATTTTGCTAAAATTAATTTTTTGGAGCAAATTTTAGCTATAGCCTGTAACTTTTGTTATGCTTAGTTTTCATTCTGCAGTTAAAATATTTTCTAATTTCTTGTGATGCCTTCGACTCAAAAGGTATTCAGAAATGTATTACTTAAACTCAAGTATATGCAGATCTTCTAGGTATTATTTACTAATTTATCATTTTGTAATTAATATGGCCACTGTAATGGCTGTCTTCTGAGATAAATACAATACTGTCAAAAATAGACTTCTTTGTTTTGGAAGAGCCTGTGATAATGATGTCCTCAGGATATCATGATATCATGATCATGATAAGAGAATCTAAAGTAAGCAAGTTAGCATACATCATTTTTCTGCAAAAAACAAAAAGTTTTAGGTTACATTCAACTGATCACTTATCTCAGTTTCTAAATGTCAGGATTGTACATACTTGGTCAGCTTACAGTTTTTACATCTCAAAGGTGATTCTCCTGCATGCTTATTTAAAAATTGGTCTAATACATCGACAGCATTTTATAAAAATGGAGATTACAAAGAAACTGATATTTCTTTCTCTTTTTAGAAATATATAATAAAATTTGCATATTTTCTTTGCTTATTACATTATTTTAAAATATCCAAATCCTAATATTATTAATATGAATGAAAGGATTTGTTTAGTTGCAGGCTAATGAGAATGTCACTTATGCTTAGTTGAGTCAAATGTATCTTTTAAGTTTTTTTTTTTTTTTTTTGGTACCAGAAATTGAACGTAGGACCTCGTACTCGCCAGGCAGGTGCTGTGCCCCTGAGCTATATATCCTCAGCAAATTTTTTTAAGCTTTCTTTTTTTTTTTTTTTTTGTCAAATGATGTATCTTTTATGACATGAGTATAGTACTTAAAATAAATCTATGCTGACACAGATGATTATGTATAAGGGATTGAATCTCAAAATTATCAAGGAGTTTAAGAATTTAATTTTCTCATAGATAATAATTAACACCTTCTTATTAAGTGTAAGCCCTCAAGTTTAACAGACAGGCTATGAATACTCTACAGAAGTAAAAAGGTTTCTTTTAAATTTAATATTTAAGCGTGTTAAAATTATCAGTCATTCAAGTGATTTAGTTACTGATCACTTAGCATCTTGAAAAGAATAAAATTTCTTGAGTACTTGATGAAAGTGTACTTTTATTCACTATTTCAGTAATTGGGTAGAAACAGCAAAAGAAGAACTCAAGGAATAGTTGGCTCTTAGTCTGTAATTTTTACAGAGAAATTTAGTTTTATTAAATTAATATGGTTTGATCTATTTTACTGGATAAACTACAGTTTTCTCTGTAATGATTTTGTGCCTCTAGGCAGATGCTTATGTATCAAAAAGACATTTCTTTGCATTAAGAACTTTATTTTTGTTTTACCTCAGCTACAGAGGTATTTTTTTATCCTACCAAAGAAAATTATTAATGAAACATAGTTCTAAGCCCTTTGAAAAGCTTATCAGTTTTAAATAGCAAGGAGAATTTGTGCTTAATGAGAAATTTCTGTATTCTGTTAGTAAATGGTAATGTCAGGTACCTGTCACAAGTCTTTGGTTATGTTAAATTCATCAAGTTTCACCTTAATTGTAGATCTCCCAATGAAAAGCAAAAACAAATAGAACCTAGTACATGTAAAGTTATACCTGTGGAATACTTCTTTTTATCAAGGTATTACTTTGCTATAAGATG
Source organism: Dolichotis patagonum (assembly GCA_004027295.1). Taxonomy (NCBI): domain Eukaryota; kingdom Metazoa; phylum Chordata; class Mammalia; order Rodentia; family Caviidae; genus Dolichotis; species Dolichotis patagonum. The sequence continues at coordinate 17,589 of PVJX010010245.1, forward strand.
TACCTTACTTCAACAACTGATCAGTTTAGCTTACTTTACTTGATTCTCATTTTTCAGACCTCAGCAGTCACTCAGCGGATAAGTCCCTGCTCCACCCTGACTAGCAGCACTGCCTCTCCACCAGCCAGTAGCCCTTGCTCTACTCTCCCACCAGTCAGTACAAATGCAACTGTCCAGGACTGTAGCTATGGGGCTGTTACTAGTCCAACCTCTACTCTTGAAAGCAGAGATAGTGGCATCATTGGTAAGCTGGTTTTTGTATTAATCATTTTGTGAATTTTAAATAAAGTTTTTTAATATTACATGTTTGTGGTACATAACGATTACATTTATCATGGGGACTCAGTATATGTACACAACACATCTTAATTCTTTTATCGTCCCCCACACCTCTCATTCCTCCCTACTCCTTTAAACTCTCAGGCCCTCTTCTCATTTGCAGAAGCTCTGTGTCCATTTTTTTTTTCAGTTCTCCCCCCACATACACACTTTCTCTTCTCACCTTCTTTTGTTCCCCTTCTGATTTGAAAAAGGTCTCCTTTCTTCCTATTATCTGTCTTTTATTTTGTTCTTTATTTATATTATATTTTGGGTGTCTCACATAAGAAAAACCATGTGATATTTAAGTTTGTGTGTGTGATTTATTTCTCTTAACATTATTGTCTCAAGCTGCACCCATTAACATACAATTGCCTCAAGTTTATTATTTTGGAAGAGTAGTACTCCATTGAATGTAAATAACTCATTTTCATTTTTCCATTCATCTGTTGATAGGCATATAGGCCATTTAAGAAATTTAACTGCAATAACTTATTCTACTATAAAATGGGTATAATTGTATAACTCTTGGGAAGATACCTATAAGGGAAAGATCTGTGGCAGATAGTTTTAGTGTTTTGAGAAATCTCCATATTGGGTTTCCATACTGATTGTACTAGTTTACATTCACATCAATAATGTAGAAAGTTTCCTTTTTATCCTACAGCCTGGCCAGCATTTGTTATTACTTGGCTTTTTGATGATAGCCATTGTTTCTGAAGTAAAATGGTATAGTACATCAATGTTGTTTTAATTTGAATTTCTCTAATAATCAGGTTTTCTTGTTTTTATTGGCCATTTGTACTTCTGAAAAGTGTCAGTTCATTTTGGGCGCCCTTTTTGTTGTTTGGGACTTCTATTTGGGGGAATTCTCATTTGTTTTGTTAATACTCATATATTCTAGATGTCAGTCTTCTGAGGAATAGGTGGTTAATATTTGTTTCCCATTCTGTCAAGTGTCTTGTCACTGTAGGATTTTCCTTGGTGTTCGAATCTCTCTTTTTTTTTTCCTTTGGTGCCAGGGATCAAACTCAGGACCTCGTGTTTGCCAAGTAGGCACTTAACTCCACTGACCTAAACCCCTGGACAGTGTTCGAATCTCTTAATTTGATATGATTCAATTTTTGATCATTGGTATTATTTCTTGTACCACTGAGGTTATATACAGAAAGTCTTTGCCTAAGTCTGTCTTCAACAATTGTACCTGTTTTATCTGCCAGCAGATTATTTGTTTTCATATTTAGATCTTTGATCTATTTTGATTTTTGTTTACACATGGTGAGATAAGTGGATCTAGATTCAGTCTTTTATATATGGATATCCAGTTTTCACAGAACCCATTTATTAAAGAAGTTGCCATTCCTCCAGTGTACTTTTTGGCCCCTTAGCAAATTGCTGAGTATACCTGAGGTTGATTCTTCTTCCTATATTCTGTTCCATTGATCCGCATGTCTGTTGTTGTGCTGGTACCATATACTTTTTTTTTAATGTAGCTTTGTAATAAAACTTCAAATCTGGAATTGTGATGTCTGCTGCTTGGCTTTTGTTACCAAGGATTGCTTTCACTATTTTTCATCTGTTCTGATTCCATATGGATTTCTGGATTGTTTTTTCTAGAACTGTAAGGAATGCTGTTGGTATTTTGATTGAGATTTCATTTAATTATAGATAAGTTTGAGAAATAGAACCATCTTTACTATTATTGGTTGTTTCTATCCAGGAACATGGGATTCTTTCCATTTTTTAAAATCAGATTTTATTAGTACATTTTAGATATACATAATGATCGCATTCATCATACTTCCACATGATATATTGATTCTTTTTTTTCTCATTCCCCTAACCTCTCTTCAACCCCTCTTCCCATCACCATTTCCAAAAGCTTTGTTTCCATTTTTTACTCCTGTTCTCACTTTGGTTTCACTTTTGCTCTCCCTGTCCCCTCTTCCTTATTTCTCTCTCTGTTTGAATATTTTCTTCCTATTTCACAATGCCTAATATATATTATGGTCTTTATTTATGTTTGCCTTTTCTCACACCTGAGAAACAATGTGGTATTTACACATTTGTGTTCAATTTATTTCACTTAAGGGTTGGGCCTCAAGTTGCATCCATTTACATAGGAATGTCTCAGGCTTATCCTTCTTTATGCAGGGTAGTATTCCATTTTATTTAAAAAAATATATATCTTCTCTATCCATTCACCAGTTAATGGATATTTGGACTGTTTCCAAGAGTTGGCTATTACAAACTGTGCCACTGTAAACGTGTGTGCATATATTGCTGTGGTATGATGCTTTTAAGTTTTTCAGCAAGATACCCAGACATGGAATACCTAGGTCACATGGAACCAGTGACAATTAACATTTTTTCATATGTTTATTTGCTTTTTGTACTTCTTTGTGTGAGAAGTGTGTATTCATCTGAGATGCCCATTTTTGGATTGGGCATTTAAATTTGCAGGGTGTCTTTTTTTTTTTATTTCTTTATACGCTCTCAATAGTAATCCTTTGTCTGAGGAACAGCTGGCAAACATTTTTTCTCGAACTGTGGGTTGTCTCTTCATTCTATTGGTGGTTTCTCTGGCTGTGCATAAGCTTTTAATAAAATGAGATCTGAGTTGTTGATTCTTCATGACAGTTCCTGTGCCATCAGAGTATTATTCATAGTCTGCCTATACTAGTGAGTTCTACCTATTCTATCTTCCAGCAGAGTTAATGTTCCTGTTTTAATATTTAGATCTTTGATCCACTTGAACTTTAGTGTTTAGTGAAAGGTATAGGTCCAGCTTTAATCTTCAGCATGTGAAAAGCCAGTTTTCCAGCACCATTTATTAAAGAGGCTATCTTTGTTCCAGTGGATGTGTTTGGCACCTTTTTCAAAGATAGGGTGACCAAGTATGCATGGAGTTGTTTCTGCATCTTGTAATCTGTTCGATTGAGACTCAACACTATTGTTTTGTTTTTTCTTTGTTTATTTGTTGTTTTTCCAGTATCATGCTGTTTTTAATCACAATAGCTTTGTAATATAATTTCTAGTCTGGGATTGTGATTCCACCCCCCCCCCCGCCTTGCCTTTGTTGCCCAGAATTGCCTTTGCTGTCCAGGTCTCTTCCGGTTCCAAATGATTTTTAGGATTTTCTTTAATTCTATGAGATATCCTATTGGAATTTTGATCAGAGTTGTATTAAATCTAAATAACAGTTTTGAAAATGGCCATTTTTACTATATTGATTCTTCCCACCTAAGAGCAAGGTTTATCTTTCCATTTTCTGATGTCCTCTACAATCTCCTTTCTCAGAGTACTGTAGTTTTCAATGTAGAGATCTTTTACTTTCTTCGTTATATTGATTCCAAAGTATTTCATTTTGGGGGGATGCTATTGTGAAAGGTGTTGTTGCCGTAATTTGTCTCTCAGTGAGTTTGTTATTTGTGTACAGGAAGCCTATTTATTTATAAGTGTTGACTATATATCCAGCTATGTTATTGAATTTGCTTATTAAATCGAGAAGGCTTTTGGTGGAGTTTGGGGTCTTCTATTTAATAGGAGTATCATGTCATCTTCAGATAAGGATAATTTAACTTCATTTTTTTCTGTCATTATTCCTTTTATTTCTTTCTCTCAAATAATCATTCTGGCTAAAGTTTTCAGAACTATATTGAGTAACACTGGTGACAGTGGACATCCTTACCTTGTTCCCTATTTTATTTTATGTTAAAGAGAATAAAACCAAGCAAAACAAAACAGAACAAAGCCATTCGAGACAAACCAGTGCAAGTGACACAGGACCTCAAAACAATAAGAGATCCACAATAGTTATCATAATGCCTCCTGCTGTCTTCAGAATAGCTACCGGTATTTTCAGACATAGCAAAAATCAAACAGAACAGAGCAGATTAGAACCAACAAAAACAAAACAGGGAATGCAATAAAGGATTTCAAAACAAAATAACAGTAAATCCAAAATGGCTACCATAATATATCTTGCTATCTTTAGAATAGCTGCCCATGCCATCAGATACAATAAAATTAGACAGAACAGCGAAACCCCAACAAAAACAAAACCCCAACAAAACAATGAAAATTATACAAGAAACAACAAAACAATGAACAATGAAACAATGAACAATGAAAATTTTACAAGAAACAACAAAACAATAAAAATTATACAAGACTGCGAAACAAGCCCATAGAAAATCAACAGTGGCCACCACCCTCAGAGGGAGATCCTATGCAGATGCTACACTGTGTGTTGCCATCCTCTGAATAGATGATCAGATCACCAGTTGTAGACCTGCAAAGTCAGCAAAACACTAAACACCACAAGCACTGAATTGTATTCCACCTCAGTAGCCATCATCACAGCCTGTGTTTCTCCAGATCATCTGGTCACTTAGTGGGGTGGGGGGCCTCCTTGTTTTCCAGCCCATGCACTAACAGGGCTGGTATTTGGCTCTTCCCCCAGTGACATGCACGTGGTACTGATTCACCATGAAGACCTGCCTCCATTGACTTCTCATTCTCCTTCCCCACAGTCTGCAAATGATACTGACCTATGGGAAAAGGCTAGCATCTGGATGTCTCCCTGGTGGCCCATACATGGCACCAATTCATGGGGTGGGCTTGCCTCTTGGTGACTTCTTGTTCTCTTCCTCCACAGTCCACAAATGGCACCAACTCACAGGAAAAGGCCGACATCTGGCTGTTCCCCAGTGGCCACATACAGGGCCAGTTTGCAGGGAGGGCTTGCTTCTTGTTGACCTCCTGCTCTCCTCCCCACAGTCCTTGAATGGCACTGACTGATGGGAAAATGCCAGCATCTGGACGTCTCCCCAGTGGCATGAACATGGTGCCAATTCACAGGGAGGGTTTACCTCTTGGGGACTTCTTGTTCTCTTCCCCTACAGTCCTTGAATGGCACCTATTACTGGGGAAAGGCTGGCAACTAGCTGTCCCCCCAGCAGCCCACACATGGGGCCAGTTTTCAGGGAGGCTGTGCTTCTTGGTGACTTCTTGCTCTCTTCCCCCATGGTCCTTAAATGGTGATGACACACAGGAAAAGGCTGGCATCTGGCGCTCTCTCCATTGGCCCGTGCATGGTGCCAATTCTCAGGGAGGGCTTGCTTCTTGGTGACTTTGTGTTCTCTTCCTCCGCAGTTCACAATTGGCATTGACTCACAGGAAAAGGCTGGCGTATGGCTGTCCCCATAGCTGCCTGTGCATGGCACCAATTCACAGGAAGGGTTTTTTTCTTTGTGACTTCTTGTTCTCTTCCCCCACAGTCTGTGAATGGCCTTGTTCCCAATTTTAAAGTGAAAGCTTTCAGTTTGTGTCTGTTTACTATGTTGGCTATTGGTTTGTCATAAATGGCTTTTATCAGGTTGAGATAAAGACCATCTATTGGAATTTTCTGTAGGATTTTTATCATGAATAGTTGTTGGACTTGTAAAAAGCTTTTTCTGCATCTATTGAGATGATCATATGGCTTGTCCTTGACTCTGTTAATGGGGTGTATTACATGTGTTGATTTATATAAGTTGAACCATCCCTGCATTCCTGGGTCACAGTGTATAATCTTCTTGATGATTTGCTACATTTTGTTTGCCAGTATCTTATTGAGGACTTTTGCATCTGTGACCATTAGGGAGATTTGCTTGTAGTTCCCTTTCTTACTTGGATCCTTCTCTGGTTTTAGTATCAGGGTAATTCTTGCTTCTAGGAATGAATTTAAGAGTTTGAGAAGTGGTGGTATTAGATCTTCTCTAAATTTCTCTCTCTCTCTCATTCTTGCTCTTTCTCTCTCTAAATTTCTTGTAGAACTCAGCATTGAATTCATCAAGGTCTGGCCTTTTCTTTGTTGGTAGGATTTTATTACATCTTCAATTACATTGATAATGGTTCATTTAGGATTTTTTTATATCTTCTTGATTCAGCTCTTGTAATTTATATGTATCTAGGAATCTATTTCTTATGTATTTGCCATCTTATTAGAATCCAAATTCTAGAAGTAAATATAAATGATCTTCTGGATTTCTACAGAGTCTATTGTGATTTCGCACTTTTCATTCCTAATTGCATGGATTTGAGTCTTTCTTTTTTTTTTTTGATAAAGTGCCTAAGAGTTTGTTGATTGTGTTTACTCTTTCAAAGAACTGATTTCCTCCATTTATTGTTTTTTTTCTTAGTCTCCATTGCATTAGTTTGCTCTGATCTTTGTAATTTTGTTCATCATATAAGCTTTGAGCTTATACTGTACTTCTTTTTCTAGAAGCTTGAAGTTTAACATTAAATTGTTATTGGAGCTCACTCTGTTTTCCTGATATGAGTATCAACTGCTATAAATTTCCCTCACAGGACTGCTTTCATTGTGTTCCATAAGTCCTGGTATGTAGTATTGCTATTATTGTTTAATGGCAGAATCTTTCTAATTTGTTCTTTAATTATACCTATGAATCATTGGTTGTTCAGGAGGGCATTATTTAATTTCTGTGTGTTAAGTGGGTTTAAAAAATTTCTGTATGTTTATGAGTTTCTTGTAGCTTGTTTTTCCATCAATTTCCAACTTTGTTGCACTGTGGTCAAATAATATGCGTGGGACCATTTTAGTTCTTTTGCATTTACTTAAGTGTAATACTTCTAAGAACTAGTATGTGGTCTATGTTGGAGAACATTCTATGTGCAACTGAGGGGAATGTGTATTTTAATGTGTGGTGGAACATTCTTCAGACATCTACTCAGTCCATTTGTTCAGAAGTTTGGTTTAGTTCTAATATTTCATTGTTGATTTTTTTTGTTGTCTAGTTGAACTATTTGTGACAGTAGAGTTTTGAGATCACCTAATACAGTTGTACTAGTACTTACTTGATTTTTTATGTGCATTAATACTTGTTTTATATAGCTAGGTGCACTGATATTTGGTGCATATATATGTTTATGGCTGTTACCTCTTCCTCTTGGATTGTTCCCTTTACAATAGTGTAGTGACCTCCTTTGTCTCTCAGGCAGTCTTGGTTTAAAATTCACATTGTCTGCAAAGAAAATAATTACCCATTATTTTCTGGGTTCCTGTTACATGGAATATTGTTTTCCATCTATTGACTTTCAGTATATGAATTTCTTTGTAAATGAAATGTGTTTATTTTATGCAGCTTATCATGGGATCTTGCTTCTTGATCCATTCTGCCAGTTTGTTTCTTTTGATTAGTGAACTAAGTAATTGATTAGTGATGATTGTAACTGATATGCATTGACTTATCCTTGTCATGTTGTTTTTCTGTTGTGTCCCTTTATTTCTCTCTCTTCTTCCCTTCCTCCCTCCTTAATTGTTTGCCTTCCCTGTTGGATTCCTTGTATTGGAGTTCATGGAGTTGTAGTCTTTTTTTCTAGAATGTCCTTCAGTACATTTTGGAGTACAGGTGTGGTGTTCATGAATTTCCTCAGATGTTCTTTTTCATGAAAGTATCTTATTTCCCTATCACTTTTGAAAGATAGTTATGTAGAGTACCTCAGTTTGGGTTGAACATTGTTTTCTTTTAGGGTTTTCAATACTTCACTCCATGCTGTCCTTGACTTAAGGGTTTGTGTTGATAAATCTGCTGTGATTCTAATGGGCTTTCCTTTATAGGTGGTTTATTTCTTTGCTCTAACTGCTTTAAATATTCTATTCTTGTATTGAATTTTTGGCATCTTGACTATGATAAGTATGATATGCCTGGCTATGGTTTATTATTATTATCATTATTATTACTAATTGGAGTTCTGTATCCCTCACTTATCTGTATATCAGATTCTTTTTTTCTTCCAGGAAAATTTTCTGTATGTTGTCTGTGAACAGGTTTTTTATGTCACTTGAGCAATCTGCTTTTTTATTAAAACCAACCAATATTAGGTTAGTCTTCCTTGTATCTTCTAGCAGCTGCTGGAATTTCTTGTGCTCCTTTTCTGTTTTTAAGAAATCTTTCTTTCCACAATCACTAACCAAAAGCCTGTCTTCTGTATCTGAGATTTTGTTCTCATTTTGGCTTATTCTGCTGCACATACTTTCAATGGATGTTTAGTCTTCTGAATGTTACCTTGAATCTGTTTTAGGGGTTCCACATCTTTCTTGTGTTTGCATTCATGGTTTCCATCATTTTCCTAAGCTCCTCTATTTTTTTATCTGTATCTGTTCTAAAGTCACTGTGCATGTCTTTTATTGTGGTCACTATTTCTGTAGCTATCTGAGAAATTATTTCTGATTTTATTTTTTTTTAGAGACTTATTCATTACTGATCTTTGTGGGTTGCTTTTGTATCCTGCTACAGTGCTGAATTTAGTTATTCTAGGAGTCTTTTGGTGAATGTTTTGGGTCTTCTAAGTAGAGGATCATATTATCTTGTGATAATGATAGTTGCACTTCTTTCTTGCCTATGTTTCCCTGTTACATCTTTCTCTTTCCTGATGTATTGAAGAGAAGTGATCATGGTTGTCTTTGTTTTTTTCTCGATTTTAGAAAGAATCCTTTAAGTTTTTCACACTTTTTATGATGTTAACAGTTGGTTTCTCATAAATGACTTTTATCAGATTGAGATAATCATGTCCTTCTATACCTATTTTCTTCGGGCTTTTTAAAATGAAAGGATTCTATATTTTTCTGTATTTTTCTACATCAACTTAGATGACCATGTGATTTTTTTTTGTCCTTGTATCTGTTTGTGTGATGGATTATATTTATTGATTTGTGTATGTTGAACCATCTTTTTTATCACTAGAATGAAGCCTACTTGGCCATGGTATATACTCTTTTTGATGCTTTGTTGCATTTTCTTTCCCAGTGTCTTGTTGAAGATTCTGGTATCTAGGCTCATTAAATGTCAGTCTTCTTTGAGGTTTTTTTTTTTTTTTTTTTTTGGTTGGATCTTTGTCTGGTTTTTCAGTCAAGATAATGCTAGCTTTTAGGAATAACTTTAGGAATAGTCTTTCTCCTTCAGTTTTATTAAAGAATTTGAGGAGTATTGACATTATATCTTTTCTGAAGTTCTTGTGGAATTTGGCATCAAATCAATCAGGCCTTGGGCTTTTCTTAGGTGATAGTTTCTTATTGCTTTTGTTTCAACACTTCTTATTGCTCATTTAAGATTTTGGTTCAGTTTTGGAAATTTGAATGTACTAGTAGAATCTCCATTTCTTCCGAGTTTTCTAATTTATTGGTGTGTGAAATAGTTTCTAGTAATTTTCTGGATCTTTCTGTTGTGATTTCTCCTTTTTCATTTTTGATTGCATTGATTTGTGCTTGTTTTGTTTGATTTTGGTTTTGGTTTTTTGGGGGTTCTTTTTGCTAAGATTGGCTAAAGGTTTGTCTTTCGTTTGTTATTTCAAAGAACCCATTCTTTGATCTTTTGGGTTTTTTTGTTGTTGTTACCATTTCATTGATTTATATTCTGACCTTCTTTCCTGTAGTAGGTCTGTATTTTGATTGTTCTTCTTTTTCCAGGACCTTGAGATATATCATTAGATTATCTATTTAGGCTGACAATGTTTTTATGATATGGGCACTTACAGTTGTAAACTTCCGTCTTTAAGGACTATTTTAATTGTGTCCCATAAGTTCTGGTATGATGTATTGTTATTATTTAATTCTAGGGACTGTCTTATTTTTTCCTTAATTTCTTCTGTGACCAATTGATTATTCAAGAGTGTGTTGTTTAATCTCCGTGTGTTTGCATATCTGTGGTTTCTCTTACCATTGATTTCTAGTTTGATTGCACTGTGATCTGATAATATACATGGTAAAATTTGAATTATTTTGCATTTACTTGAGCATGTTTTATTGGCTAGTATGTGGTCTATTTTGGAGAAGGTTCCATGTGCTACCAAAAAGAATGTATATTCTGTTGTTGGATGGAACACCCTGTATACGTCTATTAACACAGTCCCACCGGTTTGAATCACCAGTGGTGTGCACATGATTGTTCCATCATGCAGCATGAACCATAAGTTGTTAGCTATTTTCCACCAGGTGATGGAATTCAAATTAGTGCCACCCAGCAGTGAAACATACAGATTACAGCCCCACTGTAAAACTTTTAAGTCTGTATATTCAACTCTGATATTTCTTTGTTGATTTTTTTTGTTCAGTTGATATATTTGTGAAAATGGGGTATTGAGTTCCCTAGTATAATTGTATTACTATTTCTCTGATGAGCTATGTCCAGTAGTGTTTGTTTCATGAAATTAGGTGCACCTTTGTTGGTGAATATGTTTATGATTGTAATCTCTTCCTAGTGAATGTTTCCTTTAAGTACTGTGTAGTGACCTTCTTTGTCTATTCTGATCAGTTTTCACTTAATGTCCACTTTATCTCAAATAGGATACCTATCCTACTTGTTTTCAGGTTCTTATTGTATGTAATATTGTTTTGTATCCTTTGATTTTTAGTCTGTGAATTTTGGGGGAGTGAAATATGTCTGTTGTATGTAAAATAATGTATTTTCTTTCTTGATCCATTCTGCCAATATGTGTTTTTGAATTGACTAATTGAGACAATTCACATTGATTGTGATAACTAATAGATACTGATTTACTCCTATCGTTGTATTATTTTCCTACAGCTAATTCCTTTTCTCTCCTTTCTATCTAATTGTTTAACCTGCCTGATGCATTCATTGTGTTAGATATTTTGGCCTTATTAGCTTCATTGTCTCTTTCTAGGATGTGCTTGAGAATCTTTTTCATTTGCTGGCGTGGTGTTCATTAATTTCTTTAGGTATTTTGTCATGGAAATATCTTATTTCTGTATCTATTTTGAAAGATATAATTTTTTTCAGATATATCAATCTGTCTTGGAAGTTGTTTTCTTCTAGGGCTTCTGACACTTCACTCCACGCTCTCCCTGCCTTTAAAGCTTGTATTGAGAAGTCTGCTGTAATTCTTTTTTAAAAAATTTTTAATTTTAAACAGAATAAAACAAAACAAAAGAAAAAAGAACAAGGCAGATCAGAACAAAACAATGCAGTCAACACAGGATTTCAAAACAAGACAACGGGAAATCAACGGTTACTATAATGTCTCTTGTTTTCTTCAAAATACTTGTCCATATCTTCACACACAGTGATTTGAAACCAGACAAAAATAGCATAAAAGTGTGCAAAACAAAAGAATGAAAGTATTACGCCTTCAAAACCAGACCACAGGAAAATCAATAATATCTACCATAACGACTCTTGTTCTCTTCAAAATAGCTGTCCATACCTTCACATATATTGAAATTAAATAATACAAAAGAGACTAAAACCAATCAGAATAAAGAATAAAAGTATTACTGGACTTCACAGCATGATGATACGAAATCAGCACTAGCTACAATAATACCTCTTTTTTTTCAAAGTAGCTGTTCATATCATCACATGTAAGAAAATCCATTCTTGTAAACTCTTTAGGGCAAGTTGTAGGCATGATAAGCCTATAAATATACACTGATACTTTCTGTATTAGAAAAACAAAACAAATTAAGAGAAAACAAGAAGCAAAGGAGACAAATAACAACAACAAAGAGCTGAAAACAATGACAATATAGACTTTCAAAACAAGGTGGTAGGAACATAACTAACGTTATTTTGCGTAGTTATCTTCAAAAGAGTTCTTCAGATTATGAGATATAAACTTGCAAAATTGATCTAATTCTATGAATGTTAGCTGTTTTGTTCCAAAAACTAATCGAATTAGTAGCACAATCATCTTAGCTATCCTAAGTTTGTATATACAAGTTTCTTTTTATTTCTTTCTTTTCTCCTTTTCCCTGAGTTAATTTTTCTCCTTTTAGCAGTTTCTTACCCTTTCACATTAGTTATTGAAGATTTTGTATCTTTATTTACTCTTTTAGTTTCTTACACTGTGGAGATAATACAGTATTTACACATGTGAGTTTGATATGCTTCACTTATGAATATAGTCTCAAGTTGCATCCATTTGCTTACAACAGCCAGTCCTCCGTTGTATAAAAATACCACATCTTTTTTCTGCATTCCTCAGTTGATGGGCATTTAGGTTCTTTCTAAGATTTGGCTATTACAAATTGTGCTGTTACAAACATATATACACATATATCACTGTGGTATGATGTTTTCAGTTCTCTTGGGAATATGCCCAAAAGTGGAATAGCTGGGTCAAATGGGACTTCCAATCCCAGCTTTTTGAGGAACCTCCAGACTGAGTTCCACAGTGGTTTCCCCAGTCTGCACTGCCTTTTTCCCCACAGCCTCTCTAGCATTTGTTGTTGGTGGTTTTCTTAATCTTGGCCATTCTTTCTGGAGTGAGGTGGAATCTCAGTGTCATTTTAATTTGCATTTCTCAAGTTACCAATGATGCTGAATATTTTTTCATATATTTATTTGCCATTTGTATTTCTTCAGCTGAGAAGTATGTATTCATCTCAGATGCCCATTTCTGGATTGGATCTTCGAATTTCGGGGGGCCTGAATTGTTAAAATTCTTTGCATGTTCTAGATAGAAATCCTTTGTCAGAGGAAAAGTTGACTTAAGATTTTTTTCTCAGCTTTTGGGTTTTCTTTTTACTCTGCTGGAGATTTCTTTTGACATGCAAAAACTTTTTAATAAGATGGGATCCTAGTTACTGATTCTGGGAAGTATTTCCTGTGTAGTTTGATTTTTTGTTCATGAATTCTCTGCCTACCCCTTTGTCTTCAAGATTTCTACCTACTTTGTCTTCCAGCAGATATAGTGTTTCTCTTTTAATATTTCTATCTTTGATCCATTTTGACTTTAGTTTAGTGCATGTTCATAGACATGGGTCTAGTTTTAATTTTCCAGCACCACCTCTTTAGAGGCTTTCTTCCAGTAATGTGTTTGGTGCCTTTGTCAAAGATAAGGTTGCTGAGTGTGTTTGTAGTTGTGGTTGTATCTTCTACTGTATTCCATTGATCTTCAGGTCTGTTTTTATTCCAGTACCATGCTGAATTTATCACAGTAGCTTTGTAATGTAACTTTAAATCAGGGATTGTGATGCCTCCTGCCTTGCCTTTGTTGCCCAGAATTGCCTGTGCTACTCCATGTCTTTTCTGGTTCCAGATGAAATTTAGGAGTGATTTTTCTAGATCTATGAGGTATGCTAATGGTATTTTGATTGGAATTGCATTAAATCTGTATAACAATTTTGGGAGAGTGGCCATTTTTACAATGTTTGTTCTTCCTATCCATGAACAAGGAATGTCTTTCTATTTTCTGAGATCCTCTTCTATTTCTTTTATTAGAGTATTGTAATTTTCACTGATAGATCTTTTACTTCTTTTGTTAGATTGATCCCTAAGTATTTATTTCATTTTTTGGATGTTGCTGTGAAGGGTGTGGCTTCTCTTCTTTCAGTGAGTTTGTTGTTTGTGTACAAGAATGCTTTTAATTTTTGAGTGTTGACTTTTTATCTAGCTACATCACTGAATTTTGTTACTACATTGCGAAGTCCTTCAGTGGAGTTTTGGGGGTCTTGTTTGTAGAGTATCAAGTCATCTGTGAATAATAATAATTTAACATCTTCCTTTTCTATTGTTATTCCCTTTATTTCTCACTGTAGTCTAATTGCTCTGGCTAATATTTCCAGCACCATATTGAATTGGAGTAGTGATAATGGACATCCTTGTCTTGTTTCTGACTTTATAGTAAAAGCTTTTAGTTTCTGACCATTTACTGCGATGCTGGCTGTTGGTTTTTCAGAGATGGCTTTTATCTTATTGAAGTAAAGACCATCTGTGCCGATTTTTTGTAGGATTCTTATCATGAACGAGTGTTCAACCTTATCAAAAGCTTTTTCTGCATCTATTGAGATGATTGTGTGATTTTTGTCTTTGGCTCTGATAATATGATGTATTACATTTATTGATTTGCATATGTTGAACCATCCCGGCATTCCTGGGATGAATCCCACTTGATGATGATGTATAATTTTCTTGATGGTTTGTTGCATTCTATTTGCCAGTATTTTATGGAGGATTGTTATTCATTAGGGAGCCTTGCCTGTAATTCTCTTTTTTGGTTGAGTCTTTCTCTGGTTTTGGTATTAGGGTAATACTTGTTTCCAGGAATGAATTAGGGAGAATTGCTTCCCTTTCAATTTCATTGAAGAGTCTGAGGAGTGTCAGAATTAAGTCTTCCCTTGAATTTCTTGTAGAATTCAGCAGTGAATCCATCAAGACCTGGGCTTTTCTTTGTTGGTAAGTCTTTAGTTATATTTTCAATTTCATTAATTGAAATTGGGTTATCGAGCAGTTTTACATCTTCTTGATCCAGCTTTGGCAGTTAGGTTTCTAGGAATCTGTCCATTGCTTCTGTGTTATCAAACTTATGAGAGTGAAGATTTTTGAAGTAGGCATTGATGACCTTCTGTTCCACAGGGTTTGTAGTGATTTAACTGTTTTCATTCTTTATTGCTTAAATTTGAGTTTTTTCTTTCCTTTTTTATATAAGGTTGGCTAGATGCTATCAATTTTATTTATTCCTTCAAAGAACCAATTCTTTGATTCATTAATTCTTTGTATTTTCTTAGTCTATTGCATTAATTTCTGCTCTGATCTTTATACTTTCCTCCCTTCTTTTGGCTTTGGGCTTGAGTTGCTCTTCTTTTTCTAGATGGTTGAAGTGTAGCATCGGGTTGTTTATTTGTGTTCGTTGTGTTTTCTTGATGTGGGAATTCACTGCAATAAATTTCTCCCTGAGGACTGCTTCCATTGCATCTCACAGGTTTCAGTAAGTTGTATTTTTATTTTCATTTGCTTGTAGATATTGTTTAATTTCTTCTTTAATTTTGTCTGTGATCCATTGATTTTTCAGGAGTGTATTATTTAATTTCTATGTGTTTATAGAGTTTTTGCAGTTTGTTATTGATTTCTAGTTTCATGGCACAGTGATGAGATAATATGCATGGGGTAATTTCAGTTATTTTGCCTTTAATTAACCATATTCTATGGGCTAATATATGGTCTGTTTTAGAGAATGTCCCATGTGCAGCTGAGAAGAATAAATATTCCTTTATTGTTGGATAGAACACTCTGTACACGTCCACTAGGTCCATTTGTTCACAAGAGTGATTCGATTTTGTTATTTCTTTGATGATTTTCTGTCTAATTGATCTGTCTTTTTGTGTCAATGGGATGTTAAGGTCTCCCATTATAATTGTGTTATTGCTTATTTGATTTTTAATGTCTATTAATACTTGTTTTATATAGCTAGCTGCCACTGTATTAGGTACATATATTTAAGATTGTTTTCTCTTCCTCTTAAAGTTTTCCCTTAACTAGTATGTAGTGACCTTCTTTATCTCTTGATCATTCTTTGTTTGAAGTTCACATTGTCTGCAAACAGAATAGCTACCCTTGCTTTTCAGGGGTAGGGGGTTCCTGTTGTATGAAGTATTGTTTTCCATCCTTTGACTTTTAGTCTTTGAATTTCCTTTTAGGTTAGATGGTGTTCTTGTATTCAGCATATGGTTGGATGTTGTTTCTTGATCCATTCTGCCAGTCTGTTTCTTGATGCATTCTGCCAGTCCATTTCTTTTAATTGGTGAATTGAGGCCATTTACATTAATAGTTATAACTGGTATATATGGGCTTATTTTTGTCATGTTATCTTTCTGCTGTTGGTTCTTTACCTTTCCCCTGTTTATTTGTTTGCCTTGTTTAGTGGGTTTTTTCCCCTGTTGGTGTTCTTGAAGTTGTAGTTATTTTTATGTCTATCTTTCAGTGTTCTTTGCAGGGTTGGTTTGGTGGTCATGAAGTTCTTCAGCTGTTCTTTGTCATAGAAGTATCTTATTTCTCCATCAATTTTGAAGGACATTTTTGCAGGGTACCTCAATCTGAGTTGGAAGTCATTATCCTTTAGCATTTGAAATACTTCGCTCCATGCTCTTCTTGACTTCATTGTTTGTGTTGACAAGTCTGTTGTGATCCTGACAGGTTTTCCTCTATAAGTGATCTGTCTCTTCTCACAGCTTTTAATATTCTACTCTTAGGTTGAGTTTCTGGGATGTTGATTATTATATGTCTGGGTTTTGGTTATGTCTAATTGGAGTTCTATATGCTTCACTTAATCTGTATTTCAGTTTCCTTTCCCATCTTTTGGAAATTTTCAGCTATTACTTCTGTAAATAGTCTTTTGATATAATTTGTTTTATCGTCTTTTTCATTTACACCAATCAGTCTTTATGTTGTTTTTTCTTGTATCATCTTTTAACTCTTGAATTGTTGTTTCCTGATTCTTTGTTATTTTCAAAAGACCTTTCCTTTCCTGTTTACTAGCTGCAGTCTTTTCTTTGAGGTTTAAAAGTCGTATTTTCACTTTCATTGAGGTGGTTTTGCCAGATTTCAGTGGAATTTTTGATTTCCTGGCTATCTCTTTGAATCTGTTTCATGCATTTTGTTTCTGTGTTATATGGTTCATTCAAGGTTTACATCTTTTTGCAGCGCTGCTCAATTTTTTTAAACTATGTCTTCTTCAGATATGTTCAGTATTTATTATATTTATCATTTCTTCTTTTACCTGGGAGATTATTTCTGATTTGAGTTCCTTTACAGCTTGATGGATTTGTTTCTTTACTTCAGTTGGTATCATTTTAGATGTTACAGCTGTATGGTTTACTTTTACAGCTGTATGGTTCTATGTCCATGTCTCCTAGGCTTAGTTTCAATGGGCTAGTGGTTTGAGATTGCATTTTGCTTTTTCATTTTGTCATTTTCCTGTATTCCTCTGGAGAACCTGAATGCAACGTCTCAGTTGCTTCCTGGGTGAAGAATATCTGTCTGTACTGCAGGGAAATTCCTTGTGTGACTGGAGACTGTTAGTCAGGTCTTACCAGGTCCCTAGTAGCACTTGAAGGCTCCTTAAATGTGGGAAGTATGCTGAGTAGGCCTTTAGCACACCCCTCATGGTACTCTGAAGCTCCCTGGCTGCATGAGGTTCCTGGGAGGGAGGGCTACCACGTTCTAAGTGGTGTACCACTGCTGAACAGTTAGATGGGCTATGCTATACAGGCCATCAGCTCATGCCACATGACATTCCAAAGCTCCACAGCTGCTTGGGGTCAGTGAGTGGGGCTTTATCAGGTTCCAAGCAAGGTGCCGAGGTTGCACAGCTAGAAGGGATTCGCTATGCATGTCTTTGGTCGCCCAACCGAGCTCAGGCAATTCCCCAGGCCCTCGGGGTAGCTGGGCAGGGCCCAACCAGGACCCAAAGGACCTACCCTAAGATTTGTGGCTGATTGTGTTGTTGGGCAGGGCCTTATCAGGTTCCGAGTGAGGTACTGAGGTTGCATAGCTGGAATAGGTTCTCTGTGCCAGCCTTCAGCTCATGCCACTGAGCTCAGGCGATTCCCCAGCCACCAGTCTGCTGTAATTCAGATCAATTTTCCTTTCTAAGTGATATGTTACTATTTTCTAACAGCTTTTAAGATTCCATTTGGGATCCTTTGTGTTTCTCAGGAGCTGTTCCTGTTCCCCAATAAATTTCCTACTCTTAAAAAAATAATAAGATTTCATTGTTGTGTTGGATTTCTGGTGTTTTGACTGTGATATGTTATAGAGTGGTTCATTTCTGTTTATAGCGGTTTGGGATTAATATGCCTCACTTATCTGGATGTTAAATTCTTTTCCCATGTTTAGAAACATAAACAGATATATGTCCTTTGTGCAATCTTCTGATTTTTCAGTAATTCCAGTTAATATTTAGTTTAGTCTTTGCACCATCTAGCAACTGTTAGATTAATTTTTTGTATTATCTTGTTTTTAAAGTATTTTTATGCCAGGTGTTATAGCCCATAACTATAATCCCAGTACTTTAGAGGTTGATGCAGGAGAATTGTCTTACATTTGCAACCCACCTAGGCTACATAGTATGTTGAAGACCAGCCTGACTTATATACTGAGACCCTGTGTGCAGTCAATAAATGAATCCAAATTAATAAAATAAAGGTCCCTTATTAATTGCTAACCAACCGCAGCCCTGTTGCCTAGATATGACACTGTCCTGACGTTGGTTGTTACTGCTGTATGTACTTTTAATAGCATTTTAAAGCTCATGGGTTTATATTTGGAGAATCCATTTTTTTGGACTCCAATTCTTTTTTGTACTGGACATTCATGTTTTGTGTTTCTTTGTTTACACAGCTAGTTTTTTATTAGTGTCTTCTATAGATTCGCTGAACATTTGATTCATTAGTGTCATTATGTCTTTGGTTATATGGTCTTTGAATTTGCAAAACAACTTATTTCTCTTTTTTGATTATCCCCATTGTCATCCTTTCAGATATTTTGGCTATGTAACTTAATGCCTCTTGGATTGACTTTAGAAGAGATGGAAGGTTTTTAAGGCATTTCTCTTTATTTATTCTCTCTCTTCCTTTCTCCCCATCCCATCTCCCCCCCACCCACCCCACCCCAGTCCTGTGAGACAGGGTCTTATTGTGTGTAGCTCAGGCTGGTCTTAAACTCACTGTGTAATCCAGACTGGCCTTGAACTCACTGCAGTCCTCATACCTCCCAAGTACTGAAATTACAGGCATTTGTCTATATGCCCAGCTGTTGTTCTATCTTATGTTTCTTTTCTTTCTTCTCTTCTTCTTCTTCTTTTTTTTTTTTTTCCTGTGCTGAAGCTTCCTGGTTGTTTATCATGGGTAGATTTGTTGCTAGTGTAAAGACCTCTTTAATTAAAATCTACTTTTCAGAGATATCCTCCCTGCATGGCTAACTGTTGGCCTTTGTCTCTATGAGAGAATCCACCTCCTTCCATGTATTTGGGAGGGGAGGTTGCAGGTTATTTGGCCCAGTACCCAGTCATTAGGTAATGGACTGCAGTATTGTTTTTGATCCCTGACAGTCTAGTTAGTGCCAGAGAAAACCAATTGATAGCAACAACTATGTTATCTTGCCTATAGTAGGAAAATCAACAACAGCAACAGCACCAAATACAAACTGAATATTGACAAACCCTCAGGACCAATAATAGAAAAGAGATCTATGGTTATTATATGCTTGTTACGATTACTATGTCCTCAAAATGTCATGGAATCATAAGTGGCCTTCTGGGAGGTTACTGTATTATTGGAGTTTATAGCTGATTTGTTGCTAGGAGGTGGGGCCTGATCAAAAGAGATGTCTCACTTTGGGACTGTGTCTCGTCATACCTCCTTCCTGGACTCTGCTTTCCGGATGCCATATAGTGAGCAGCTTTTTGTCTGTCATGCCATCCTGCCTTAGAGCCACCCAGCTATGAACTGAAATCTCAAGCAACTGTGATTCAGAATAGCTTTTGTTCTTGTCAGATGATGTGTTCCAGCAGTTAGAAAAGTCACTAAGACTGTAGTGTATTGCATTTATTAATTTGTGTATGTTGAAGCACCCTTGTATTCCTGGAATGAAACCAACTTAATCATGGTGTATGATCTTTTCAATGTGTTATTGAATTTGACTTGCCAAGTTCTGTACTAAGGATTTTTGTGCCTGTGTTCATCAAAGATACTGGTTTGTAGTTTTGTTTTGTGTCGTCACCTTGTCAGGTTTTCTTATCATGGTGCTGTTTGACCTCGTTGAACAGGTTTGGAAGTATTTCTTTCCTATTCATGTAATAGTTTGAGGAGCAAACTATTGGTGTTAGTTTTTTTAAAGGTCTGGTTAAAGTCAGCAGTGATTCCATGTGGCCCTGAACTGTTTTGCTTGTTAGACTTTTTATTACAATGCAGTCTCATTGCTTATTTTTTTATTGATACATTTTAGATATACATAATGATAACATTCATCATAGGAAATTTGTACTTGCACATGATACATCTTTCTTCTTCCCTTTATTTACAAAAGCTTTGTTTCCATTTTTTTCTGTCTATCCTCTTGTTTTTCTTATTCTTTCCTTCCTTTCCCCCTTCCACTCTCTTGTTGCCCTTCTCATTTGAGCATTTTCTTCTCATTTCCCAATATGCAGTATACATTTTGGTCCTTACTTACCCTTTTTGTTTCTCACACTAGAGAAACAGTGTGATATTTACAGATGTGTGTTCAGTTTATTTCACTTAAGAGTATGATCTCAAGGTGCATGCGTTTAT
The DNA here is from genome assembly GCA_004027295.1 of Dolichotis patagonum. Lineage (NCBI taxonomy): Eukaryota > Metazoa > Chordata > Mammalia > Rodentia > Caviidae > Dolichotis > Dolichotis patagonum. Next base: position 37,978 of record PVJX010010245.1, read on the forward strand.
CTACAAGTTTCAAGCTTATCCTCTTTGCGATTGAGTACTACTCCATTGTATAAAAAACCTACATCTTCTTTACATATTCATCTATTGATAGGCATTTGGGCTGTTTCTAAGATTTAGCTGTTACAAACTGTGCCATTGTAAACGTGGGTGTACATGTAACACTGTAGTATGATGCTTTTAATTCTTTCAGGAAAGTGTCAAGAAGGAGAATAGCTAGGTCAAGTGGAACCTCTAGTTTTAGTTTTTTGAGTAAACTCCACACTGATTTCTATAATGGTTGTACACTTCCACCAGCTGTAGAGAAGAATTTCTTTTTTCCCACAGCTCTACCAGCATTTGCTATTGGTTGATTCTTGAAAATCGCTTTTCTTTATGAAGTGAGATGGAATCTCAGTGTTAATTTGGTTCTCTCAAATTGCCAGAAATGTTGAGCATTTTTTTCACATATTTATTTGCTGTTTGTGCTTCTTAATGTGAGATGTGTACATTCATCTCAGATGCCCATTTTTGGATTGGGTCTTTAAAGGGGGAGCTTCTGATTTTTTTTTAATTCTTTGTACATTTTGGATATTAACCTTTGTCTGAGGAACAGCTGGTAAATATTTTTTCCCACACTGTGGGTTGTCTGTTCACTCTGCTGGTAGTTTCTTTTGCTATGCAAAATCTTTTTAGTAACATTAGATCCCAGTTATTGATTCTTTCTGCTATTTCTTATGCAATTGGAGTTTCGTTCATAAAATTTTTGCCTATACCATTGTCTTCAAGAGTTCTACCTATTCTGTCTTCCAACAGATTTAGTGTTTCTTAATATTTAGATCTTTGATCCATTTTGATTTCGGTTTAGTGTGTGCTGAGAGACGGATGGATGGAGTTTCAGTCTTCAGCATGTGCAAATCCAGTTTTTCCAGCACCATTCATTAAAGAGGCTCTTTCACTCAGCAAAGGAGTTTAGCTCCTTTGTCATACATAAGGTGGCCAAGGGTGTTTGGAGTTGTTTCTTCTAATCTGTTTAATTGAGCCTCAGATCTATTATTCTTCTAGTATTATGTTGTTTTCAATCACAGTAGCTTTGTAGTATATTTTTGTTTTATTCTGTTTTGTAATATAATTTCAAGTCAGGGATTATTATGTCCTCTGCTTTCTCTTTGTCGCCCAGAATTGCTTTTGCTATTCTAGGTCTCTTCTGTTTCTAAATGAATTTTAAGATCATTTTCTCTTATTCTGTGAGATATGCTACTGGAATCTTGATCAGAATTGTATAACATATGTATAACAGTTTTGTAAATAAGGCCATTCTCACTGTATTCATTCTTCCTACTCAAGAACAAGGAATATCTTTCCATGTTTGGATATCCTCCTTGATCTTCTTTTTCAGAGTAC
>PVJX010010245.1:39457-57873 GCA_004027295.1 Dolichotis patagonum
TTTTTTTTTTTTTTTTTTTTTTTTTTTTTTTTTTTTTTTTTTTTTTTTTTTTTTTTTTTTTTTTTTTTTTTTTTTTTTTTTTTTTTTTTTTTTTTTTTTTTTTTTTTTTTTTTTTTTTTTTTTTTTTTTTTTTTTTTTTTTTGATGCCAGCCATCAAACTCAGCACCTCATGCTTTGCAGGCCGGCACTATTCCACAGAGCTATATCCCAGGCTCTGTTGATTCTTAAGTGTTGACTTTGTATCCATCTATGCTACTAAATTTGGTTATGAAATGTAGAAATATTTTTGTGGAATTTTGGGAGTCTTCTATATAGAGTATCATGTCATCTGCAAATAATCATTATTTAATGTCTTTCTTTCCTATTCTTACTCTGTTTATTTCTGTCTCTTGTTTAATTGGGTTGGCTGTTGTTCCCAGAACTATTGAATACTACTGATGATAGTTGACATCCTTGACTTCTTCCTGATTTCAGAGTAAAATTTTTCAATTTTTGTATGTTTATTATGATATTGCCTGTTGCCTTGTGACAGATTGCATGTATGGGACTGAGATAAAAGCATTCTATTCCAATTTTATTTAGAGTTTATATCCTCTCTTTTATTATTTATTTCCTTCTCTTGGTTTTGTGTCAGTTCTTTTTTTCTCAAACCTTAGGTACATCACTAGATTATTTGAGACCTCTGTGACATTTTGATATAGGCACTCATAGCTATAAACCTTTTATTTAGTTAATTAATTTTTCACACGGGGTCTTGCTTTGTAGTATAGACTGATCTTGAATTCACTGTGCAGCCAAAATAGGCCTTGAGTTTTCTCGGTGATCATCCTGCCTCAGCCTCCCAAATTATTGGATTGTAACATGGGCCACCACTCCCTGTGAGTTGTAAACTCTTCTCTTAGCATTATCTTTAATATTTCAGGGGTTCTGGTGTGTTGCAGTTCCATTTTCATTTGCTTTTAGGAGTTTTTCAATGTCCCCCTGAATTTCTGAAATGACCCACTGATTGTTTAAAGGTGAATTGTTTATTCTCGATGGATTTGTGTAGTTTCTCTTGCTGTCAATATCTAATTTCCCAATGATGATCTGATAAAATGCAAGAAATTATTTCAATTCTGTTCTGTTTGTTAAGGCTTGCTCTATGGCCTAAAATTTTATCTGTTTTGTAGACTATTCCACAAGCTTCTGGGAAGATTGTATAGTCTGTATTTATGGGATAGAATATTCTACAGATAATCTTTTGTCTATTTGATTTATTGTATTTTGGTAACTATGGAATAGTCAACTGATATTTCTCTGTTCTGGATAACCTGTTAGTGAGAGTGGAGTGTTGAAGTCACCTCTTTTATTTTATTATGATCTGTTTGTCCCTTTTGTGTTTGTTTCATGAAGTTGGGTGCCCAAATGCATATATATTTATAATTGTTATATATTTTTGGAGGATTGTTTCCTTTCCCGACATATACTGCTCTTCTTTATTCAATCGAATTTTGTCTTGAAGATGACTTTATGCTTTTGGGTTTTATTTACATGGAAATTTACTTCCCATCGTTTTAATTTTTGGTCTGTGTATGCATTTGATAATGATAATGTGTTTCTTGAAAGCAGAAAACTATTGCCTTTGTTTTTAAATCCAGTCTGCCAGTCTATGTCTTTTAATTAGAGAATTAAGACCATCTATAGTCACAGTTATTATAGAAAATTATTTACTAGTTTATCATTTTGGTTTTTAAATTTTCGTGTCTTCCCTAATTCTCAGTGTATTGTGTACTCTTCCTTTCCTGTGTGCCAAATTCTATTTAATAATTTTTTGCAATTTTGGCTCTGTGGTCATGAATTTTTTAATTTTGTTCTTACCTCAGAAATTCTTTATTTATCCTTTAATTTTGAAGGATAGCATTGCTGGATACCCACCCCATTCTCTTTATTTTTGAGAAAGGTTCTACCAAAGGTATTCAGGCTTACCTCAACATACAATCCTCCTACCTCAGTTTCCTGAGTAAATGGAAATACAGGTATGTACCATCATGTCTAGCCCAGTGTATTTTGACCATTCATAGACATTCAGTTCTTTTCATAGGCTTTTTCTGCATTAACTAGGGTAATTAAATAATTTTTCCTTTCCTTATGTTAAAGGGATGAATGCATGCATTAGTTTTCAAATGTTAAACTAATCTTACATTCCAAGAAACATATTTGGTCATGATTTTTTAAAATAAATCAGTTTATTTTCTAACACTAATTGGTTTTTGCATCTATGTTTGTGAGTGACATTAGCTTGAAATTCTGTTTCCCCTCCATCGTTGTCAAGTTTTGTTATCAAGAATTATGCCAGTCACATAATACAGATTGATTGAGCTCATCCACATATAAATATTGCCCAAGGTTCATCCTCAGTATCTCTGTTCTTTTCCCTTTCTCAATATTATCATCTTCTTTCACTGAAGCAATGATTTTCTTTCACCTGTTTTCCATGTTTCATGTCCAGCTCAGATTTTTGGTTCCACAAATGTACAGAAATTCAAAAACATTCATGTGGATTTTCTCAAGTCTTTACTCCTCCATAAATCACTGATTATCCCAACCTTTTCCATATTTCTGCACATCTTGCCACATCTAAACTTAGAAAACCTTGATAGATCAAGATTAAATATCCTTACTTATAATTATATATTGATTTTTATAGTAGAATACATAGTTCTAATAGCAAGAGCCATGTCTTTCTTGTTTGTATTTTTTTTACCCTGTAATTTTATTTACCTTTAAGAATTAGTATAGTAACTTCTATAACATTATTGTTCTATAACACCTCATTTCAAATGTCTTTAAAGATGTAATCAGTAAATAACTGAACATCTTTTTTGGGGTTGGGGGATCAAACTCATGACCATGTGCTTGCAAGGCAGGCGCTTATACTGCTGAGCTAAATCCCTGACCCATAACTGAACATCTTGACTCAATAAGATGCAGAAATTGTGATGAACGGTAGTCACTGTATCTTCTGAAGTAGTTTTTGGAACATTGCAATTGTGTGTTCCTTGAATATTTCATAGAAGTTACTGTTAAAGTAATCTGAATTTGATCGTGTTTTATTGTAGTGAATTTACCATCATGAGTAGCTCATAGGGCAACGATGGTGACCCTTTTAAGAACTTTCAGTGATACAGTCAGCCCACTGTAGCACACATGCTATAGGTTTGCCACTACTTCTATAGGTCTATTTAAGCTTTGTTTTCCTTCTTAAATGAGTTTTAACCCAAGGTAGGAAGCAACTTGCCACCTCCCTTACTGTATCTTTGTTTCTTTCTTTTCAGGGGGTAGGGTAGTCTTTCTGAGACAGGGTCTGATTGTGTACTTCAGGCTGGCCTAAAAATGACAGCGATCCTCTTGCCTTAATCTCCAGAGTGCTGAGATTACAGGTGTGCACCACTATACCTGGCCTATATTTCTTATCTTGCATTTCATTTTCCTTTTTGTTAGTGTCACTTTGGTCATCCTTATCATTTCATGTTTAGATTTTTTTTTTTGTCTTCTTTTAGACAGGGTCTCACTATATAATTTAGGCTGGCCTTGAGCTCACTTTGTAGCCCAGTCTGGTCTCAAACTTGCAACAGTCCTCCTTCCTCAACCACCTGAGTGCCAACATTACAGTGTGTGCCACCATACCCAGCATTTCCTATTTAGATTAATAAAAATCTGTTTTCTCTACTCTTAATCTTTTTCTCTCTAAATCTGTTTTTAACAGAAGTATCAAAGTAAATTAACTGAAAATCAGTTACACCTTTGGCTTCCTATTAACTGTTGAAATTATCTCCTGGAAAATCCAACCATGTCACTCCTTTTACTCCCATTTACCTGTGAAATAAAGCCTAGTACCTCATGATGAGACTGTGGCTATTTTATCTGCCCTTTTCTACTATGTCTTGTGTCTCTTATATTTGTTGTTCTTCCAGCATTATACATTATTGTCGACCGATACAGTTTTTTTTCATTTCCATGCTTTGCTTATACTGATCATTTTCCCCATAATGCCCTTCCTCTTCCTCAAATGTGACTTATCTTCTACAAATATTTTATAATCCAGCTTAAGAAGTATTGTGTCAAAAAAAAAAAAAAACAGAGTCATTCTGTCACCACCACCACCATCCTTCTCTTCAACTGTGCCCCTATCCAGTAATATGTTACTCCTCCAGTAATATCAGTGCATATTGGAACCATTGCATTTAACACTTGTTATTACAGGTATTCCTTGGATCTGCTTTCTGCCGTGAGATTGTTAATTCTTTGTTACCACATTATCCCTTACTCATTTCGTATCTATGTACTATAGCACATAGCTTAATGACTAGCACACAATAGCATAGTTGGTGCTCAGGAAAGAAGAAAAGCTTACGGATGGAAGAGAAGGTAACACTTTTGATTCTTTTTCTGGCAGTGCTTGGACTAACTATTGACTGCAAGATGGAGTTTTAATTTTATTTTGGGTGAAGGCCAGGAGATTAGATCCATTAACTAGCTTCATTCTTTCTTTAATGATTAATTTTGGAAAATGACCTTTTTTTCTATCAAAGTATCTTCCTGTGTTCTTTTGATATTATTAGAATAGAAACAATTGCATGTCATTTGTGTTTCCATATATACAAGTAGCTGTAGAAATATGTTGATTTAAGCAGAAAGAATCAGTCAAAATCTGAGATTAACTACAGGTAGTTACAAAGGAAAAGTTCAACATATTAGTGAATATTCAGAGTAGATAATACATGTGTTCTGAAATTTTTAAATGACATCCTGCTTTTGTAGATAGCAAGCAGTATTCCTCTTTTTTCCTCTCTTTTAACCCCCTTTGGTATGAGAAACGTGTTCTGTTTTTTTCCTAGTAAATTTCCAAACCTGAATGCCTGTAAAAAAGATGTGGAAAATGGTGAAATTTCAATGTGAAGCTTTGTAAATACAGAAATGGATTTGCTTTTAAACTTGTAAAAGAAGAGAAAAGAGGGTTAACATCTAATTTGAAAATTACTTGAATGGTATAATATTCAAATATGATGTGAACAGAGTTTAGTAAAAAATTATTTAGTTTTCTTTTTTTTTTTTAATATAATTTGAGTTGAAAGAAAACCATGTAGGACTGGGGATATAGCTCACTAGCACAACATCTGTGTAGAAAGCACGAAGTCTGATTCCCACAGGAAAAAAAGAAAGAACGAAAGAAAACAAAACTGTGTATAATGTAAATAATAAAAGCCAAAAATTGTTATTCATTTAGAAATCACAAGGCTACTCTACTTTTACTGTTAAGTATTCTTGAAGTGTTTTTTCTTTTCATTTGATTTTAGGGGCATCTACTTTTACAAATTGTATCTTGTTTGCATGATTTCAAACAAAAGTTCCCAAAATGGTCTACTGCTCCATGTTTAACCCTACCTCATCAACAAACAAAAACCATAGCTGCGTATATGTTATATGTCAGTCATTATATGACTTATAAACTACGAGGATAAATGTTTGTGGCCACGTTCATTGTTATACAATCAAGTTTTCCCTGTTGCTTTTCTATTTAGTAACTGAAAGGAAAAATCAGAAGCTCCTACTCAAAGCCCTTGTTTCTTTAGGTAACACATAGTTCAGGATGTTATATATCCTTTAATAAAAATTGTTACATTTAAAAAAGTACCTTTGAGTTATTTGAACACTAGATAATTTGGACTAGGTTTTTTTATTTTCTCCATCTATTTTCAGAAATACACAGGTTTAGCTTCAGTACTACATTTCTCTTATACTAGTGACTCCATCATGCTTTCCTACTTTTCTACTTATTTAGCACTAAACAAAGTTCTGGTAGCCACAGGGTTATATTTATGTTGCATGGCATATTTGTTACAGTAGTCTGAACATTTTGATCATTAAAATGATTAAGGATATATTTTTCCTGTATCACTGACTTAACTAGTATAATAGTTATCACTTACTGAGTACAGACTAGGGTCCAGATACACTTACTTAATCCTTATAAGACAACTGTAAGGATTTTATAGGATCAGTTCATTGAAAAGATGCATAACACTCCACAGAAAGTCCTTAGAAAAGCTTTTGGTAAAGATACAGTAGAGAAAGAGCTCAGACAAGCCCCAGAAGACGTAAGATACTTTAGATGCAGTTTTATAGGATCCATTATTTTTCACATAGACTTATATGCTCTGTCCTCAGTGTATAAACTAACGAAGAAATCTTGGTTTCAGGAGAGTTTCCAAGATACTGCCCGTGAGGGCTTGGTTCCTTACTGGTAACAGCCAAGCCAGACTACGTCCTTCAGGTATAAACTGTCAATAAACAACTACTCTTAGTCACAGGGCAGTTTTAAACTTTAAAACAGCAAATTACAAATCATTACTTATCCTCATTGCTCTCATTGTGGTCAAGAGTCATTACCAGTTTTCCAAGCATCCTTGAAAAATAATTCCATATTGTTTACTATAATAAAATGAAACTGAGAAATAATTCCAGTTAAGGGGCATGTTTGAAATTCAGCCTTCACTATGTATAATTTCAAAATATATGGTCATATCTATTACAATACATTTCATAATTTAAGAGTAATTTTATCTCAAGCAAATAACCTAAGATTTTTACCTGCCATTTAAAATTTAGTTGCCTTCAACAAAGAGTAATAAATCAAGATATCTTAATACCATAGAAGATAAAACAATTTGAAAATGAAGAAAATACTTTAGTAGACATCTGATCACACAAGATCTATAGATAGATACAGATATATTCTCATAAAAATGTTTTGTGTCATTCAGGAAGTCAAATTCATAATGAAATACTACTGCACACGTACTAGAATGGTTATTTTTTAAAGTATCAGTTGTGGCAGAAATGTAGTAAACTATAATATCCACATGTTACTCATGGAAATATAAAGTGATAGACAGAGTTTGGGTGTTTCTCACAGAGTTTAGCATAAAATTACTATATAACACAGCAGTTTTACTCCTAGGAATCAACTCAAGAGAAATGAAAATGTGTAAGAGATAGCAGCATTATTCATAATGAAAACCTGAAAGTAATACAAGTGGATTAATGATACACAAAATGTGTCATAGTATATCCATAGCATGAAGTGTTATTCAGCAAGAAAAAAATGATAAACTGTTAAATGTAGCAGTATCACTAAGCTAAAAAAAAATCAGCTAAATGGGAGGCACACAGTCTACATACGTATGATTTTTGCATGTATAAAATTCTATCTCATAGATGGTAATTCGTTTCTTTTTATTTTAAGGAAATTATTTTAAGGAAATTAAGGAAGGAAGTCTTAGAAAAATATATTTAGTTAATAGGATTATTCCCCCCCCACACACACACACTTTTTTTTTTTTTTGGTTTGTTCTACTTGGAAATGATTAAATCTACTTCAAGTAGACATATAGATTAGAAAGAGTGGAAAACTGTCTACTTTTTAGTGAGGGGTAATGTCTTCTCCAACTTCACTTATAGAAATTGTGCACATATACGTGTTGAATTTATGCATGCCAGTTTATTCCACAGATGTGTACACTATATGAGCTTTGGACTTTTCCAACTTGTAATAGTCACATGAATCAAACTGTCACTGATTTCACAATATCTGTGTCACTCTGATGATCTTAAATTACATCAGATCTCACAGTATAACAATGGTTGGAAGAACCAGGCATGGTGGTAGATGTCTGTAATCTCAGCACTCAGGAGGCGGAGGCAGGAGGGTCGTAACAAGTTCAAGACCATCATGGGCTACAAAGTGAGCCCAAGACCAGCCTGAACTGCATAATGAGATCCTGTCTCTAAAAAGGCAAAAAATAAAAAGTAAAATAACTGTCCATACCATAAGCCATAACAAAATCAAACAAAACAGAACAAAATAAAACCAATCAAAACAAAACAATGTAAGTGATACAGGACTTAAAACAAGATAATAGGAAATCAACAATGGCTACTCTAATATATATTGTTATCTTCCCATTAGCTGCCCATACCATCAGACATAATAGAATGTAACAAAACAAAACAGAATCAAACCAAACCAAACCAAACCAAACAATGAAAATGATAAAGGATTTCAAAACAAGGTAATAGGAATGTAGCAGTGGCTACCACTTGTCTTTTTAGGCATTTCCTCCCCTTTGACCATCGCAATATCTATTGTACATTCTAGATCCCACTAACTCCTTTAGTTTTTTTATACTAGGGAGACAACACAATATTCACTCATGTGAGTTCAAACCATTTCATTCATGAGCATGATCTCAAGTTGCATCTGTTTAACCTACAAGAGCCTCAAGATTATCCTCCTTTATAGCTGAGTAGCTTACCACTGTATAAAAATATTCTATCTTTACTATCCATTCCATGGTTGATGGGCAAACTACCCCTCCTTTTTTCTGGGTCCCTGTCACATTGAATGTTATTCTGCGTCCTCTGACTTTCCCTCCATGAATTTTCTTTCGAGTCAAATGTGTTTCTTGCATACACAATATTGATGGATCCAGTCTCCCAATCCATTCTGCCTGTTTCTTTTTATTGGTGAATTGAGACCATCACATTAATGGTTACAGTCAACATACACTGGCTCATCTCTACCATGCCTTCCTCCTGCCACCAATCCTCCACTTTTCCCCTTCATTCAATTGCCTGCCCTGCTCGATGATCCCCCTGTGCTAATGTTCTGGAAACATGGTCATCTTTATCTCTCTGGAATATCCTTCAGCACACCTTGTAGGATTGGTTTGGCGGTCATGAATTCCTTCATTTGTTCTTTATCAGTAAAATATCTTATTTCTCCATTAATTTTGAAAGATAGTTTTGTAGGGTAGATCAATCTGGGTTGGAAGTTGTTTTCTTTCAGGACTTGAAACACTTCACTCCAAGCTCTCCCTGACTTGATGGTTTGTGTTGAGAAATCTGTTGTGATTCTGATAGGTTTTCCTTTATAGGTGATATGTTTCTTTTCTCTAACAGCCTTTATTAGTCTGCTCTTATGCTGAATTTCTGGGATCTTGATTATTATATTTCTGGGTGTAAATTTAATTTGATTATGGCTAGTTGGGTGTACTAGATGCCTCACTTAACTGCATGTCAGGTCCTTTTCCCATGCTCGGGTAGTTTTCTGCTATTATTTGTACAAAAAGTCTTTTTATGTCATTTCTGTTCACTCCTGCTTTTTTTGCTGACACCTATGATTCTTAAATTATTTTTCTTTGCATAGTCTTATAGCCGTTGAATTGTTATTTTCTGGCTCCTTGTTATTTTTAAGAGATCACTCCTTTCACGATCACTAGCTGAAATCCTGTCTACAAGGTCTGAACGTGTATCTTCAATTTCTTTCAAGTGGTTTTGCTAGCTTTCAGTGGAGATTTTAATTTCCAGGACATCTCTTTGTGTTTCATACATTATATTTCTTTCTTGTATTGTTCATTCAAGGTTTCTATCATTATCTAATGGTACTCTTTTTAATCTGTGTCTTCTTTAGATGTCCTCAGCATTTCTCATTATGCTTGTCATTTGCTCTTTTACCTGAGATATTATTTGTGACTTGATTACTTTTACAGCCTCACGAAGTTATTTCTTTACTTTGGTTGCTATTCGTACAGAAATTTCAGGTGTGTGACTTCTAATGTCTTCTGTTTGTCTTTTACACTCATTTTGTATGGGCTGGAGGTATGTGATTACCTTTTGCTCCTATATTTTAACAAAAATTGTACAAAATTCTTAACTAGGAATAGTTACTCCTAAAGTTTTTTCTTCTGGTATTTTTGGTGAATTGTTTGTTTTCACTCTTTCTGTGCTTCAGTGATTATGAACCAATGAAGCTAATTTATTGCTTTCAACAAATAGTTATTGAGCATATACTTTGTGCCAGGGACTCTTTCAGATATACTTCTGTGTATTTTTTTAAAAAGGTCAGTAGTATCATATTCTGTCATTTCATTTTGAAAGTACAGTATTAGTGAGCTACATAACAAGTATGTTCAGTTTATACAAATAATACAACAGAATTACTAAGTAATTTTAGTACTTTCCTCACATTAAGAAAGCTAGCTCTTTTTCTCTTTGCTTTTAAATGCCTTGGCAAAAAAAAAAAAAGCCTTTCTTATTACAGATTTACACTTATAACCAGACTCAGAGACTACTAAATCTGTCTTTGTACTACAGAATAACTTAATGTTTCTTAAGGCGTTTAAACTTTTCAACATTATTTTGTTTATGTTTTAGTTGTTTATTTCTCATATTTAACTCAAGTAACATATATCTCTCTGACAATGCCCATGTTTGAAATAATATGGTACTGTCATCCTTGATATAATTCCAGCTAAATTTACAAAAACTTCATTTTATTAACTAGTAAATACATGATTAATTACAAACTATATGAAATTGTGACAATACAGAAGATTACTTCTACCTTCTCAGACCTCTAAAAGTGTAATGTTCCAATGTTATGAGCCACTGGATGTGCTTATGGTTTACCTGGAGTAAAGGAGAATGTTTTTGGAATATATACCAATGTAAGATCACAAATAAATCTTTGCCAACTCCAGACTGACTTTTTGGGGGAAGTCTACTCAATCTATTTTTGACAGTGATGTATTGAGGTCTCTTAGTATAAATGTGTTGATGCTTGTCTGGTCATTTATGTCTAGTGGTGTTTGTTTTATGAACTTCCATGTGCTGGAATTTGGTGCATGTACGTTTATAATTATGATCTTCTCCTATTGAACCATCTTTAACCAACATATTGTGACCTTCTTTGCCTCTGCTCATCAGTTTTGTGTTGAAGTTTAGTTTGTCTAAAAAATAGAACAGTTACTCCTACTTATTTGGGTGGGAGAGGTTCCCATGCATGGAATATTGTTTGCTGTCCTTGTAGTCTGTGAATTACTTTTGGAGTCAAATGTCAGTTTTGGGTGGTTTTTTTGTTGTTGTTGTTTTGTTTTATTTGTTTGATTTTGGGGGGAGTTTTTGTTTTGTTTGCTTGGTTTTTTGGTTTTTTTTTTTTTTTAATAAACTTACAATGCAGCCTAGGCTGCCTTTAAACTCCCAGTAATCCTCCTGCCTCAGTCTCCCAAGTGCTGAGATTACAGATTTGCACCACCACACCCAGCTCAAATGTGTTTCTTGTATATGGCATCCTTAGTGGATTTCCTTCCTTCCTTCCTTCCTTTCTTTCTTTCTTTCTTTCTTTCTTTCTTTCTTTCTTTCTTTCTTTCTTTCTTCTCTCTCTCTCTTTTCTCTTTCTCTCTCTCTCTCTCTCTCTCTCTCTCTCTCTCTCTCTCTCTCTCTCTCTCTCTCTCTCTACGGGAAATGAAACTCACGACCTCACACTTGCCAGGCAAGTGCTTATGTTGCTGAGCTAAATCCCTAGCTCCTCTTCATCCATTCTGACAATCTGAACTTTTTGAATGGGAAGTCGAGACCATTTGTAATGAGGATTACACTTGAAAGGTATAAACTTATTCCTGTTGTTGCATTATTTTTCTGCTGTTGACCCCTACATACGCACAAATACACCCACACTTCTACTTAATTATTCACACTGCCTGATGTATTCATGGCTTTAGACATTTTGGCATTATTGGCTTCATTGCGTTTTTCTAGCATATTTTTGAGAATTTTCCAGAGTGCTTGTTTAGTGATCATGAATTTCTTAAGATATTCTTTGTCATGGAAAGACCTTATTTCTCAATCAATTTTGAAAGGTAGTGTTTCAGTATATATCAGTCTGGTTAAAAGCTGGTTCCTTTTGGGACTTGAAATATTTCATTGTGAACTCTCTTGGCTTTTAAGGTTTGAGTTGACCAGTCTCCTATAATTCTAAGGCATTTATCTTTAAAAGTAACTCATTGATTTTTTTTCCTACCAGTTTTTAGATTCTGTTCTTGTGCTGGACTTCTGTGAATTTGACTATGATGTGTCATGAAGAGGTGTTTTTTTTTTTGTTTTGTTTTGTTTTATCTTGGCTTTTTGGGGTTCTGTTTGCTGTATTTGGAATTTTTTTCCCATTTTAGGGAGGTTTTCTGCTATTACTTCTGTAAACAGATTTTTCATACCATTTTTGTTGTTTTCTGATTTCTTTCACTAATTCCAGTTCTTCTTAAATTTGTCACCTTTGTTTTATCTTGTAGCCATTTTCCATTTTCTCATTTTCATGGTATCTCTTGAGTATATGTTTACCTGTGTCAGCCCTATTTTCTAGTTCTGACACTTTGTCTTCTTATAGTCACTTCTGCTAATAACCATGCTTTCAATGGAATTTTTATCTCCTAGATTTCTTCTTGGTACTTTTTCATGGACTCTTTAATTCTTGGCTAAAAAATAAAAGCATTTTATTTAGCTCAACTAGCATTTTATTACTGTCTTCTGTAGATTCACCAATTTTGTTTAGTAAAACCATTTTCTGTTACAGCAATATTCCTTCTTTAATAACTGACACCCTCCTGTGACTAGATTGTTAATTGAATTGGTTGCTAAAGGAAGAATTATATAAAATATGTACATCTGAATATTCTTAACAAAGGAATGTTCAAAGGAAATTCCAGCTTGATGACTTTGCTTTTATTGGCATCTCTTACATGCACTGCCGCAATACATAACATAAAACTGTACTACTGTATAGTACAATCATCAAAAATTACTTACTATAGAAATAAGGTATACTGTACAGAAATAAAGATATCAAAGCTCTATCTATACACAAGATGTACAGAACTGCACAAAATAGAAAGATGGGTCATAAGACTGAACAGGGGATTTTAAGTCCAAACAGTGTGTCTTGGTTGTAAGTCCAATTAGTCATTAAAGATAGGTTATTAAACAGACAATGCTCATACCTTTTTGAGCTCACTGAGCACTTTGTCTGTTTTTTAATTTCCTTTTATCATTTCAAATAATTCAACTATATAACTTTTCATTTCCCCTAATGATTGCTCCCTTGGTCAATTTTGCACAAGTTCAAAGTTTTGCCTTGTCTTCTCATATTTGTGTGTGTGTGTGTGTGTGTGCATGCGCGCGCGTGCATGCGTGTTTGTGTGTGTACAGATGTACATGCTGGTTTATGGTCTCACTATAGTAGAAGATTTTGTTGATAGTACAGGGTACCTCTTAAGTGTCTGCTTTTCAGTGATGTACTGTCTGTGTGGCTAACTGTAGGTTTTTGTCTGTGTCCCAGGAGCCAATCACATTCATTGATTTGGGAGGGAAAGAGGCAGTGTAATTGGCCCAGCACCCAGTTCTCCAGGAATGGACCATAATGTTTTTATGACACAAAGGCAATCCAGATACTGGTATACAGAAAAAACTAACATATTTATGCTGAAGATTTCAACTTTTTATATTTTTACATGAACTTCGTATGTTACCTAGCAAAATTTAAGGAACAACAATTTGAAGAGAAAAAACTTATGTTCCATTGTGATGGGTGTTCCTAAAATGGAATGCTAGGCATTCATGGGTTAATAGCAACAACTAAGCCACCTGGCAATAGCAAAGCATTTAGCAACAATAATAGTATCAAAGATAGAGTGGATATTGACATACCCTAAGAACCAATAATGTACTGCCCTTAATCATAGGAAACTGATCTCTAAGTATAATATAAGCACTAAGACAAACCAAATATTGAAATACAGTAAATATCTAAATGAAACAAATATCCATCATCTGATAATGCAGAAGTATACAACAGTAATAGGTTAGTGTTAACTTAAAGATTAATAAAGCTTAATGGTTATACTAATAAAGATGGGCTAGGGATCTGGAGAATGTAAAAAGTAAATTTGTAAAATTAATTGGGATGAGGAGAGAAAAGATAAAGTATTTTAAAAGAGTAAAAGGAAATTACTAGAATTATATAAAGTAACAGAAAAGAAGAAACAAAAGAAGGAATAAGAAAAAACAGAGAACCAAATAAAGAAGAAAATTAATGAAATAAAAGGAGAAAAAAATCCAAACCCTTAAAATCCAATGAAGGAAAAAGGACCAAAAAAAAAGTGAGTGAGGGAAGAAAAAAAAAAAAAGGTTTCTCTGTATTTTTCAATGAGTTTTTTCTTTATAAGATCTCCAGTCTTGGATTCCAGCTAGTAACATTTTTTTCTCCTACCTTTGTGGCCTGCAGGTTTATGAGTGTCCCTCCCCTTTTCAGTGACTTCTCTGCCCATACACCATAGACTAGTGATGGCAAACCTTAGAGATCATATGCCCAAACTGCAACCCAAAACTCAGTTATTTATTGAAAAATGCCAACACTGCAATTAAACCTAACTAGTGAGGTTTTAGTTTAGAAACAACTGTTACAGGATGGTTGGCTGCTAGGGTGACTTGGTTTGTGTGCCAACAGAGAGGTGCCCATTACAGCATATATGCCGTATTTACCACCAGTGCTCTAGCCTATGAGAACTATTGAACCCATTCGATTATTCTTGCTTACACTGGTAAACTGGGAAAACATTCAGACCACTGGTCTATGCTGGATGTAGGCAACCGTACATCAGTTCAAGCAGACTGTGGATTCAATGCCAGCACTCTCAGTTCCACCCACCCAGAAAGCCATACTGTCCATATTGCCCCAGCTTCTCATCTCTAAGTGTTAGGCCGTATGTGCATGCTAGCATGAGCTTAAACTTCTCAGGAGGCTATACGCTGGCTGCACCCTCTCCACAGCTATCTGTCTCTTACGGCTGTGTCTCACTCAGTCACAGTAGTAGAGTAATACTGGAAATCCTGAAATAAAGTTGTTCTGTAGCTGTTCCGCGGTTCAGGCTTAAACAGTCAGTGCCTTCCCAAAGTGGTTCCTGATTCAACCCTCCCCAGTATGGTAGTTGGTGCATGAGATTTCTTTTCTAATTCTAGTTTGTAGTGTAAACCCCACATTGTTTTTAGTTTATGATAGATGTGGGCTTTTCTTGGTGTTAGCTCTGTTGGCCCAATCTGTTAATTTCTCCCTAGATCTGCCAGCTCTCTGGATACACCTTCTTTCCCCAGAGATTTAGGTCACTCATTTGGTCAACACTTCTGCTGCCCTGTGCCAAAGTGAAAGACTACGTCAAGCAGATTTGGAAGTGACAGCTGACCTGAGCCAGGGCACAGAATCCTTGGATATGTAGGCTGCAGTGAAGCCTACATACCTCCATCCATGGTTCTGTGTTTCAACCACAGTGTGCAGGTCTGTCTGTGGTCACTGTGATAAGCTTGTACCAGTAAGATCTGCTTATTCAAATTTTACAGTTTTGTGAGTCTGCTGTTAAACTATGTATAGCTTGAAATTGACTACCAAATGAGCGTTAAGGACTTCAATAAATGTCCTTGTAATACCAAACTCCTAGTCATTTAAAAAAAATTCATGCTAACCTATACTGGGTCACTAGATTTTACCAAATTGGACTGGTTGGTCAGGTGAGGAAATGAAGCAGTAAGCACTACAATCAGAATTTTTTTGTTACTGTTTTTCTTTTGATTTCAGTTTTCAGAACTTTTATGAAGCCAGTTATTGAACTTTTTATGACCTTACTACTTTTTCCAACCTTACCCCCTAATTCTAGATCAACTTCCAGCCTTATTAACCACTTACCAATCCAGTTATTTTAGTACAGGATGACTGATGTTTTTACCATTTAAAATTAATTTTTATAAGACAAGAAATATAAATATGACCATTTTATCAAATTTGCTTAATATAAGAATTGATAGATTGAAATGATGCCTCTGCCTGAGCAATCTCAGGATGGTACCTAAACAAATGTGCTGCCTGAGTGATGCTCAGGGTAAACTGTTAAGTCATTAAACTTAGTTTAATTATTTTAAAAATTCTAGTATATTTTGCCTCTTGCATATATTTTTCTCTTTGGATAAGACATTCCTTTCCTCACCTGACCCACCAATCCAATTTGGTAAAACCTGGTGACCCAGTATAGGTGAGTATGATTTTTTTTTTTTTTTAATGAGTAGGAGTTTGGTAAGTATTACAAGAACATTTATTGAAGTCCTTGAAAATTAAAGAAAATACAACCATCTAATTATTTGACAGAATCCTAAAATAGAAAGCCTTATTGATCTTCTCCACCTTTTTTCTAACATAAATAAAAACCATTTGTCAAAGCTGAAATATAGAATGAGTACAGTATATTCCTAGAAATCAGAAACATTTTGCCAGTACTACATCTGTTCTTCACATCTCCATTTTTGTATGTCATGTTTTAGTTTTGCCATAGTACGTAGTTTCTTTGCTTACACAATTGTCCAGGTATACATTTATATCCTTGTTAGAAATATTTTTAGGTTAAGTGTTAGAAAGCTATTTGGTAGAAATAGTTTAACTGTTGAAAGAAAAAGAAAGAAAGAAAAAAAAAACATTTGTTTTTCTGTTCATATAGTTTGTAATGCTTGCTTTGACTTCCAAACTGGCCTAACCACCTGTGTGTTTATGCTCTGTATTCTCTGTGCTCTGTGTGACTGGAGATAGGGGTTTATCCTGCGTGCTCTCCCTTGTTTTGTCCCTCTATTTATCATCATTGTTTGTATTTTATAATGCAGGGTATTTTAGAGGTAGCACTAAAAAACAGAGCTATGTGGTCCAGGAAAGGGAACAAGGTACATCTATAAAAGAATTAAGTAACAACATAAAGTAAAAAATGCAGAGTCACAAATAATTTTGCTATGTGGGATGTCATGTGCTAGTTATGTGATAGTGCACATGATGGCTAATATTTCCTAACCTTTATTTCCTTATCTGTGTAATGAGATAATGAAGATAGTAATACCAGTGCTGCTTAGAGTATTGTATTGATGATGAAGTGACACAAGATGGGTTTAAAAGTTGTAAAGATGGGCAGGCCAAGGGATAGAGCTGAATAGTGCAGTGTGTGCATAGCATGTGCTACGCACATGCTTAGGTTTGATCCCCAGCACCACAGCAAATAAATAAAACGTATAAAACGCTTTGAAAAATGAACTTACTGTGGTACTAATAGTATTAAAGATTATAATGTAAAAGAAAAAAAAGGAACATTGCTTAATATGTTTCTGAGCTTTTTCTGGGGTATTAGCCCTTTATGTTACAAAAACAAAACAAAACAAAACAAAACAAAACATCACATTGTATAGTAAGGCCTCTGAGTTTTTTTTTTTAATTTGAAAGAGAATAAAACAAAAAGGGGCAGTACAGAGCAGATCAGAACAGGACAACATAGACAACACAGTACTTTACATTAAGACAACTGGACATCAACAGTAGCTAACACCATATCTCTTACTCTGCTATAGTTGAGCATAGTT
The DNA here is from genome assembly GCA_004027295.1 of Dolichotis patagonum. NCBI lineage: Eukaryota > Metazoa > Chordata > Mammalia > Rodentia > Caviidae > Dolichotis > Dolichotis patagonum. Next base: position 56,765 of record PVJX010010245.1, read on the forward strand.
TCAAATACAATAATATCAAACATAACAAAATAGTATAAAGCCATGCATAGAGTGAAAGAATTACAGGGCTTTCTGAACCGAGTAACAGAAAATGATCAATGGGTACTATAATATCTCATTTTTGATAAAAAAATTTTTTTGTTTGAACTATCATACATATTCAAATTCCAATAAGACACAATGTGATAGATAGAACCAATGGTAGTAGAACAAAAAAAGCATGGTAGGACTTCTAAGAAGGATAATATTAAATCAGCAATAGCTGTCATAATGTTTTCTTCAAAACAGCTGTTCATATCATCATGTATGATATAGTCAAACAAAACAGGATAAAACCATTCCAACTGATGATTGAAAACTTTGAAAGACTTCAGAGCTATGAGATGGGGACTCATGCTTACCATAAAGTCTTATATACACTTATCAAACCTCATACTAGGGAGACTATATGGTATTCACCCTTGTGAGTTTGGTTTATTTCGCTTAAGAGAATGGTCTCAAGTTGTGTCCATTTATTTATAAATATCTTGATGTGATCATTCTTTATAGCTGAGTAGTACTCCATTGTATAAAAATGCCACAACTTTTTTATCCATTCCTCAGTTGATGGGCACTTAGGTTGTTTCCAAGATCTGGTTATTACAAATTGTGCTGTTATAAACATGGGTGCACATATATCACTGTGGTATGATGTTTTCAGTTCTTCTGGGAATCTGCCTAGAAGCGGAATAGCTGGGTCAAATGGGACTTCCATACCCAGCTTTTTGAGGAATCTCCAGACTGACCTCCACAGTCGTTGCACCAGTCTACACTCCCACCAACAGTGTGGAAGAGTTCTTTTTCCCCACAGCCTCTCCAACACTTGTTGGTAGTGTTTTCTATCTTGGCCATTCTTTCTGGAGTGAGATGGAATCTCAGTGTGGTTTTTTTTTTTTGTTTCTTTGGTTTTTTTTGTTTTTATTTTTTTGTTTAAAAGAGAATAAAACAAAAGGGGGCAGTACAGAGCAGATCAGAACAGGACAACATAGGCAACACAGTACTTTACATTAAGTCAACTGGACATCAACAGTAGCTAACACCATATCTCTTACTCTGCTATAGTTGAGCAT
>PVJX010010246.1:0-57811 GCA_004027295.1 Dolichotis patagonum
TTTAATACATGGAAAATCTGAACATAAGATAACTCTGACCATTTTTTCTCCTTTTTATAGTATGTCTATAGTTGCAAAAAAGTATCATAATTAATACTTCCCTGTGTTTTACTTTGGCTCTAGGGGGTAGGTAGGCCACACACTTGTGCAGAGAAATACCAATTGACTCTTTTTTAACATGTAAGGGTTGAACATCTTCCAGTGCTTAAGGATGCATTCCAAAGGAAGGAGAGGCTTTGGCATTGTGTTGCCCATTTCTGTAATATAGAAGCAAGGCATAAGTATGAAACCTTTTTGAACTTGAGCATTGAACTCAGGAACTTTTACTGAGCTATGAATGGTATTGAGCTATCAGTTATGCAAATTAAGGAGAATAAACAAGGCATCCCTTTTTATTTCTATTTGCTAATACCCTCAAGGTGTCCCTTGAGTTGACTCTGCTCCAGAACAGGTGGATGCCATCTGGAGAGCATGGAAGATAGATTCCTGTTCTCCCAGATAGCTCATGAATTTTGTCTCCATAAGGAATGCTTAAAGAAGGAAGTATAACTTTGTCATAAATTATTACTTTTGTCATCACAAAAAGGTGGGCTAAAGAATTTTTATTTTAGGAGATTCCCTCGGAAACAGAGACAACAAATAAACCTGAAGCATTTTGCCCTGGGCCCTCAGGCAAATTCTCCAAGGCACTTGTGTTCTCTAATCAGTCAGGCAATCTTTTCTATTGAAGGGACATGGCTACATTTTACTTAAATTTCTGTATGGTTGACACTCACAGGTAAAACTTGTAAATTATCACCTGCTAAGCAGGCACATCAATTTTCTAGGCACACAGAAAAGAAAGCGCCTATTTACTCTTAATTAACATATGCAAATCCTTCCCCTACTAGCTGCTATGGAATGTAAACAATTGTTGCAAACTACCTCAGCTTAATCTCTGAAGATAGGGATAACCTAAGTAATCTGAAGATCCACTGAAAGGCTTACTAAGAGTTCCTGGTCTACTAGCAGAGAAATAAAGGTGATAGATAGGTGGAGATTTTCAGTGCAAATGTCCACTGGGGAACCTTTGGGTGTCCACCATAGAGTTGTCCTGGCCAGGAACCCTCAGTTCTCAGTTTCCATCAGCTTAGATAACCAGTGATCAGTCTCCAGAAAGGAATCTAGCTGTCTGTCATGGTCAACATTGACTCTAATGGCCACTGGCTTCAATGGGTATTCACCAAACAGATATTAGGGAAACCTGTCCTCTGCTTTTGAGGGTGGCAGCTACTATAAGAGTGATTAATTAGCTGGCAGAGTAACCACTGTTCATCAAAATTCTATAAGGGATAGTTAAAAAGCCTGAGCAAGATCACTACCTACTGCTTTATGAATTTACAATAAAGGTTTTAAAGTCCACAACTTGAGAGATTGGAGAGCCTCCTTATTTTAATGTGTTTAGGTCCACTTTGTGTGCTGCTTCCAGGGATAGCTTCTTCCACTGTCATAGGAAGTTGGTTCTCCCCACTGTGTCTCAAAGGAGATTTTCCCAGAACACTGAGCCAGGCCATGGCTCTTATGTGTGTTCTCCTGGATGGGCACAATTCTGATCAATGTCTCATCTGACCCAGAGACTGGGTATGTGTCCTTTATCTAAGATGACTTTCCTGTCTTTGGCATCAGCAAACACGCATTTTCTATGGGTTTAACTAAAAAGCTAAAGGTGTGAATAGTCTAAAGTTCTTTCTGACTTTACATGCCTCTATAAGGAAAGTACAAAGTGGGAAATGAGGAGAGGTAAAGTCAAAGTTAGGAAACTGAAGCAGAGCAGGCTTGACATTTCCCCTAGAATATAGAGGAGGATCAGAGCCAGTCTGTCCCACTGAAATCTGTCCTACAAGTCTTAAATTTGGCCACCAGCCTAGTGCTGTTTAAATGGGGGAAGGAGTCCTGTTTTTTTTTTTTATTGTAGGCATATATGTTTTCTAATATACATATATTTTCTAATTTTCTGAGCTAGATTTTCATTTAAGAGAATCATTTTATAGAAGTTTATGTTAAAGCCTGTCAGAGTTGTTTTAATTATTTTCTCTCTAGTGTTATTGTCTAAATACAGTCAAGCAAGGCATACCAGTACCTTAGCAACCAATTTAAATTTAACTTGTACAAGAACAAAATAATAATAATATACCATTAAAGAAATATCATAACTTTTATAAAATTCACATTATTTTAATAAAACTATATGAGACAAAGCAATTAAAAACAATGGGCAAATAGTAAGCAATTACCACAATGAGTTATAAACAACTGGCAAAGACAAAGCAAAATTTGAAGCATAAAAATTTATTACCTAAATGAGTCCCCAGTCCAGAATCTATAAAGCAAAAGCAAACTCTCACCTCCATCCAGTGATATCAGTGGAATCTCCAAATGACATAGGAGAATGAAACTCCTGACCTGCTATGTCCACGAATTTGTGTTCTCTAAAATCAAAGAATGAATTTTACCAACAACAGAGGTAAAGAGTTGAATATATTTACTGAGAGAAAGCTTCTGTCTGAAGAGAGACAGAAAGCAGAAAGGGGTCCTGAGCATGTTGCCTCTTTCCTCTGTTTTAAGATCTGGTCTGAAGCAAGAGATATGGGTCTCCTCCAAGGTCATCAGACATCTGGTCCTCTGTGCCAGCTTATTTGAGGGCCTAGCCCTATCTGACTGACTATAATATTCCTAACTGGCTCAGTTGCCTGTAACAGTATTGCTCAATTTCACATCATGATGCTACTCAATCACCACTGTGTACCTAGGTATCTCTTTATCTTCAAAGTAGCTTTTCAATTCATCATGCATTATACTATTGATTCTCATAAACTTTTTAGAAGTTCTACACATGCATAATTCTCTACTTCGATACCTATCCTTTCCATATTAGAGAGAAAAAAAACAAAACAAGATAAAACAAAACAAATTGTAGAAAGAAATAAAGTGAAAAAGACATATAAACAAAAATAGCAAAGAGCCCAGAACACTGACAATATAGGCCTTCAAAACAAGGTGGTATCAGCACAACTAAGGTTGTTACTTTACATAATGACCTTCAAGAGTGCCTCAGATCACTATAAAATAATATGCACAATTGTTCCAATCCTATGAATGTTAACTATTTTGTTTCAAGAACTTATAGAATTTGTAGCACAATCATCTTAGCTATCCTACCTGTGCTTATATAATTTTAGATTTTTTTCTTTTTCCTCATTTTCCCCGATATATTATTTTCCCCTTTAAGCAGATTCTTATCTTTTCACTGTATTTATTGAGTTTTTTATATCTTATATACTTTTACCATTTCTTACACTAGGAAGATTATATGGTGTTTACACATGTGAGTTTGATTTATTTCACTTATGACTATGGTCTCCAGTTGCATCCATTTACTTTATAAATATATCATTCTGATCATTCTTTATAGCACAGTAGTACTCCATTATATAAAAATACCACATCTTTTTTTATCCATTTCTCAGTTGATGGGCATTTAGGTTGTTTCCAAGATCTGGCTATTACAAATTGTGCTGCTGTAAACATAGGTGCACATATGTCACTGTGATATGATGTTTTCAGTTCTTCTGGGAATATGCCCACAAGTGGGATAACTGAGTCAAATGGGACTTCCAATTGCAGCTTTTTGAGGAACCTCTACACAGTGGTTGCACCAGTCTGCACTCCCACCAATGGTGCAGAAGAGTTCCTTTTTTCCTGCAGCCTCTCCAGCATTTGTTGTTGATAGTTTTCTTTATCCTGGCCATTCCTTCTGGAGTGAGGTGGAATCTCACTGTTGTTTTAATTTGCATTTCACTAATGACTAATGATGATGAACATCTTTTCATGTATTTATTTGTCATTTGTATTTCTCCATCTCAGATGCCCAATTTGTGATTGGGTCTTAGAATTTCAGAGGTCTGATTGTTTTTCTTAAATTCTTTATATGTTCTAGACAGAAGTCCTTTGTCTGAAGGACAGTCCACTAATATTTTTTTCCCAATTCATGGGTTTTATTTTCACTACACTGGAGATTTCTTTCAACATGCAAAAATTCTTTAATAGGATGTTATCCCAGTTATTGATTCTGTGAAGTATTTTGCATGTGGTTTGATTCTTGTTCATGAATTCTCTACCTACCCCTATGTCTTCAAGATTTCTACCTACTTTAGCTTCCAACAGATTTAGTGTTTCTGTCTTAATATTTAGATCTTTGATCCATTTAGACTTTAGTTTATTACATGGTCATAGGCATGTGTCTAGTTTTATTTTTTGGCATAGGGAGAGATAATTTTTCCAGCACCATTTACTGAAGAGAGCATCTTTCTTCCAGTGGACATGTTTGGCCCATTTATCAAAGATAAGGTGTCTGAGTGTGTTTGTAGTTGCAGTTGTATCTTCTGATCTATTCCATTGATCTTCAGTTCTGTTTTTATTCCAGTACCATGCTGATTTTATTACAGTAGCTTTGTAGTATAACTTCAAGTCAAGGATTGTGATGCCTCCTGCCTTGCCTTTGTTGCTTAGAATTGTGTTTGCTATTCCAGGTCTATTCTGGTTCCAGATGAATTTTAGGAGTGATTTCTCTAGATCTGTGAGGTATGCTAGTGGTATTTTGATTGAGATTGCATTGAATCTATATAACAATTTTGGGAGAATGGACATTTTTACAATGTTTTACAATGTTCTTCCAGGGATGTCTTCCCATTTTCTGAAATCCTGTTCAATTTCTTTTTCTGGGTATTACAATTTTCCCTGAATGGATTTTTTTGCTTCTTTTGTTAGATTAATTCCTAAGTATTTCATTTTTTTGGATGCTATTGTAAAAGGTGTGGCTTCTCTTATTTCTCTCTCAGTGGTTTTGTTGTTCGTGTATAGGAATGTTATTGATTTTTGAGTGTTGACTTTGTATCCAGCTACATTACTGAATTTATTTATTATACCTAGGAGTCTTTCAATGGAATTTTGTGGCTCTTCTATGTAGAGTATCATGTCATTTGCAAATAATGATAATTTAACTTCTTTTCCTATCCTTACTCTTTTTATTTCTCTCTCTTGTCTAATTGTTCTGGCTAGTATTTCTAGCACTGTGTTGAATTGGAGTGGTGATAATGGACATGCTTTTCTTGTTCCTGATTTTAGGGTAAAGGCTTTCAGTTTTTAGACATTTAATATGATGCAAGCTGTTGGTCTGTCATAGATGGCTTTTATTATATTGAGGTGAAGACCATCTATTCCAATTTTCTGTAATGTTCTTACCATGAGTGAGTGTTGGACCTTATCAAAAGTTTTTTTCTGCATTTATAGAGATGATGATGTGATTCTTAATTTTGACTTTATTGATATGGTGGGTTACATTTATTGATTTGTGTATGTTGAACCATCCCTGCATTCCTGGGATGAATCCCACTTGGCCACGGTGTATAATCTTCAGATAATTTGCTACATCCTGTTTGCCAAAATTTTATTGAGAATGTTTGCATCTATGTTCATTAGGATGATTGGCCTGTAGTTCTCTTTTTTGTTTGGGTCTTTCTCAGGTTTTGGTTTTGAAGTAATGTTTGCTTCCAGGATTGAGTTAGGGAGAATTGTTTCCCTTTTAATTTCATTGAACAGTTTGAGGAGTGTTGGCATCAAATATTCTTTGAATTTCTTGTAGAATTCCACAGTGAATCCATCTGGACCTGGGCTTTTCTTTGTTGGTAGGGATTTAATTACATTTTCAATTTCATTAGCTTAAGTTGGGTTATTCAGCAATTTAAATCTTCGTGACCCAGGTTTGGTAATTCATGTTTCTAGGAATCTGTCAAATTTCTTCTGTGTTATCAAGCCCTTGAGAGTAGGGTTTTTCCATAGAGGTATTGATGTATTTCCACAGGGTCTGTAGTGAGTTACCTTTTTCATTCTTTGTTGCATGAATTTCAGTTTTTTCTTTCCCTTTTTTAATAAGGTTGGCTAGAGGCCTGTCAATTTTATTTATTTCTGCAAATAACCAACTTTTTGATTCACTGAATCTTTATATTGTTTTCTTAGTCTCTATTGCATTGATTTCTTCTCTGACCTTTATACTTTCCTCCCTTCTTTTGGCTTTGAGCTTGACTTATTCTTCTTTTTCTAGATATTTGAGGTCCAGCATAAGGTTGTTTACTTGTGTTGGTTCTGTTTTCCTGATGTGAGAGTTTACCTCAATAAATTTTCTTCTGAGGACTGCTTTCATTGCTTCCCACAGGTTCTGGTAAGATGTATTTGTATTTTCATTTGTCTGTAAATATTGTTTAATTTCTTCTTTAATTTCCTCTGTGACCTACTGATTGCTCAATTTCCTTGTGTTTGTGAGGTTTTTGAAGTTTCTTTTGTCATTAATTTCTAGTTTCTTTTGCATTTATTGAAGCATGTTCTGTGGCTAGTATATGGCCTATTTCAGAGAACATTCCATGTACTACTGAGAAGAATGTATATTCTGATGTTGTTGGATGGAGCACTCTGTATATGTTCACCAAGTCCATTTGTTCACAGGTGTGATTCATTTCTGTTATTTCTTTGCTGATTTTCTGTCTAGTTGATCTGTCCCTTTGTGTCAATGGCATGTTAAGGTCTCCTGTTATAACTGTGTTATTGCTTATTTGATTTTTCATTTCTGTTAATATTTGTTTTGTATATCTGGGTGCTCCTAAATTTGGTGCATATATATTTAAGATTGTTATGGCTTCCTCTTGAAGTTTTCCCCTAACTAGTATGTAGTGACCTTCTTTATCTCTTTGGATCATTCTTGGTTTGAAGTTCACATTGTCTGCAAACAGAATAGCTACCCTTGCTTTTTGGGGGGATACTGTTGCATGGAGTATTGTTTTTCATCCTTTGACTTTCAGTCTTTGCGTTTCTGTTTTGGTTAGATGGGTTTCTTGTAAACAGCAGTTTTTGGATATTGTTTCTTGATTCATTCTGCCAGTCTCTTTCTTTTACTTGGTGAATTGAGGCCATTTACTTTAAAGGTTATAACTGATATATATATATATGTTTACTTTTGACATGTTATCTTTCTGCTGTTGATTCTTTACTTTCCACTCTAATTGTTTGCCTTACATAGTGGTTTTTTATGATGTGTGTCTAGAATGTCTTTCGTATTCTTTGTAAGATTGGTTTGGTGGTCATGAAGTTCTTCAGCTGTTCTTTGTCATAGAAGTATTTTATTTCTCTATCCATTTTGAAGGACAGTTTTGCAGGATACATCAGTCTGGGTCTTTCCCGACACTCAGCTTCTTCTTAGACAAAAAGGTTTGTTTTCCTTTGATGAGTTTTCCTCCTCTTATGTTGTTCTCTAAGTTTCTGTGATCTTTCCAGATAATTTTGGCCCTGATCAAAAGAGACTGAAAGAAATTTGATGCCTCATCCAATGACTATATATCTGTCATTGACAATGAGGTGTCATCATCTTCACTAAATAAAATTTCAGAGCACTCACCTTTCTCCCTTAATCAAACAGGTCCATTGTAACTTCTAGTGAAGAAGAGGAGGACGTGATTGTTTCTTTACTAAGGGCCCAAAGACAGGATTTTTAAACTTAGGTGTTACTGAAGAAAGGATATGTAAAGTCAGATATCTCTCCACAGCAGGAGACTTGACAATTTTTAATATCCTATGGCTCCAATGGGTACTGTAGCTCTGTAAGCTTTGACTGCCTGCAAACTTGCAACCCATAAAAGTACCAGGCCATACCCCGCATGAGTCGTCTCCAACTGGTCCCTACTTCCTAACAGCATATTCACACATTAATGGATGAACCCACTGATGAGTATGGCACCCCCATAAGCCAATCACTGTCCAATATGTGAGACTTTGGGGACACATTTTAAAACTTAGCTGTAACAAAAGTGAATTTCCACTTAAACACTGACACTGTTTTTAGAGTTAGAGTATATAGTTATTTGTAAAAGAATGTTTTGTGAGACTCATCTTGACTACCCCTTGTTATTAACAAAAAGGTACTCAAATTTCTTAGATTAATATAAAATGATACAGTTTTACAAATGAATGACCAAAAGATGATGATCAATTTTAAGTTTGATTCTGGGAGAACAGGTTAAAGAGAAAAGCATAAAACATTCAAAATTTGTTCATATATGTTTTCAGTTTCAGGTTATGAGGCCTTTACACCAGTAGTATTGAAAAATAAAGCTCAATTTCTCAGTCAACTTGTGAAATCAAGCAGAATCCAGCATAGTTACAAGCTGAGCCATATAACAGTAAGTTACTCAGGTTCTTATGGTGCAGGATTATCTGTAAAATTACTTCACTTGTTTACAGCTCTTGGTTGGCAATTTCATTGTATCTACCTTTCAACAAGCATCATTTAAAATAATAGGAAGTCCCATTTCCCTGTCATTGTGACACAAATGAAGCTATGGTAATATCTAAATGAATGGATGTGACTATATTCCAGTGACCCTTTCTACACAAATTCCAGTGGTAATCACATTTGGTTTACCACCTAGTTGCAGATCCCTTATAGGTTCATCAAGTATTTTATTTAAATTATTTAAAATTATCAATTTACTTAATGTATATACTTTTTCTTTATTTTTTCACCATGCAATTTTGTATTATTCTGAATTTCTTTCTCAGTCTCCATTTTAGAAATTTTGCATTTTCTCATTGGCATAAGAAAACTATGAATTAGAATTTATAGATAAGGCAATAGAAATTCAGTTTACCTGGCTGAAAGCGTAAGGCAAACATGAATTTTGTGACCTTAGTACAAAACAGAGCATTGTCTTTGACTTGAGAAAAGGTCAAAGCTCAAGGACACCAATGAAGAGATGAGATTATATGTTGGCTACATCAATTCCAGAATCTCAGTTCTTCCCTTGTATCTGAAATTCTTTGTTTGTAACAGGAGTGGCTAAATGCATATTTCAGAGAGTTATGATGAGGGCTGAATAAACCAATAAATGGGAAGCACTTCAACTCATCCTTATATGTAGTAGTAATTTGAGAAAGAAAGTTGTCAATAAGTTTTAGATAATAAAAACTTTGAATGTGAGCTGGTAATACAGAAAAAGTATATATCATGCCAGTTTCATTGCATAAGCAGGTTGTGTTTTTGGTTAACTCTTTCTCCTCCTTCTGATTTAACTAATACATCACATCTAATAGACTAATTTACACTTGATGGTTGTGTATAATCTACTGCCACTGCTTCCCATGGCACCCTAGTCTTAAGAGCTAAGGACCTTGCTTTTGATTGTGTGAGTTTAAATGTGACTTTAAACATATAGCACAAAACAGTTAAACATCATTTTTGCTTTTGCAAAATAGAAATACTATAAAATTGCCTATTATTGTGTTGATATAGAATTTAAATCAAAAAATATCTTTTACGAGAACTCAATTAACAGATTCCGATACCATTGTTACTGTGCCACAATTATAAGTTCAAAGATTCGAATATTTTATTCTGTTGATGGTGACAGAGTAAATTTATTAAATAGAATATAACATCTAAAAAGACAGAGGCACCATTTTTTTTATTCAACCCTCAGGCAAACATTTCTCAATATCAGCTTCTAAGCTGAGTTAGACCCATTCTGCTATGTAGGCACTTTTCAGTGTAGCAGAAAATGCCCAAACCCAGCCAGCCTGCTACTTGCCCAGGTTACAGTTGCCATTACAAGTTCCTGTTACTTCTGGGTCCTAGAAACTGATCATCACTGTGATACATAGCTGGTCATTATGATACTTATGATAAGAACCAGTTGATAAGCGTCACATACTCTGCTTCTGTACTTGCTGCTTGTTTATCCCATATAAGCCCCAAATTACCCAGCATCAGGACCTGATATTTTGGGAATGATCCCAATCAGTGCCCATCGACATAAGATAAATCTGCCTCCAAATCCTGGGTGTCATTTTGGTGTTTCTGCTTGCCATAGCATAACTGTTTCTTCTAGGGTTGCAAATGATTACCATAAAGGTTACATAATAATTTTTAAAAAATTTTACTGACTAGTGTGTTGCAAAAAGTATTTCTTTCTCCATTGTGAGGCCAAAACAACTGTAGCTAATCTATAAAGAAATGGATATAGCTGTGGTCCAGTAAAACTTTATTTACACGTACAGAAGACAGATGTACTTGGCATGCCAGCTCTAATTTCTTGACAGGTTCTTTACAAAGTGCACTAACAACTATTTCCATGCCTTACATGAGTGGTTTTTTTTCTATCTTAAACTAAAATGTGTGATTTTTGCCCATATGGAAACTTGTTTTGAATCTTGCTGTTTCACAAATTCTGTATGCTCTAATCTGCATTGTAGTAAAACAAACTGAAATGATATTCCAACTATAACTGAATTTTTTTAAAAAGAGCTTTGCTCATGCTCAAGCCACCCTTTTGAAGATTCTTAGCTTTTTTGTTAATTTGAAACTTATTTTATACATAAACATATTTTTCAAATTAAAGCTCAAGTAACATTCTTTCCAAAAAAGTATGCTTACTTGTTTGAAAGTTTAATTTATATATTTGAAAAATAGCACCAGAGAGGTGAAGATATAAATCTTTGTTAATATTTCCTTTAAATTCTGTAACTTAATGTGTAAAATTTAATTTCTATAATTTCATACCAACTGTTTATGTGAATTATTAGTCAATACTATATTCTCTATTAAATATATTGTTTACATATCCTACATTTTAATTAATTTTAAAAGAAATAAAAGTGCATTATTTTCATGCAAGTATTTTGTGTTTTTCTAGATCAGTTATATAATTTTATTAAATTATTTTTAAAGGAAATTGAGACACACACAAACAAAATTTCTGCTCAGTAACCTTGAAATTTCTTGCTGTAACTTTATAAACTCTCTCTTACCAGAGGTTTCTTGCTCTTCCAACACCTAATAAATAAATAAACCCTTAATTTCTTGCTTGACTCATTGATTTTCTCACTTTGTCTGCATAGAATTCTGTCATGATATACTCTCTGTCATGTCTTGTCATTGTTACCCACAGTATCATAAATGTGATTCTATTTCCTGTGCTTCAGTCATATAATCGACCTCTAAATCCAACATGTCCAGGACTTTACTCATAGGATACCACGCACAAAGCACACAGTTTTCTGTGATTTGGGCTGTGTGAATTTGCAGCCTCTAATCCTCATATTTAATGATTCAAACTCACATGTTATTAAAAGCGCACTCTCCTCTGCCTCAGTGTACATTTATGTGAATTTCATGGTAGTATTAACATCATATCTATTTCCAAATTTATTTTGTTACTCTACATGCTCTTTGGGTTGGATGTTTTACTAACTAGAAAACTTTATGTGTGTATCTCTCAATTCAACTCCTAAATATTTAATCTTAATAAAAATATTTTTGAGGTGTATTGAACTAAGCTAAAATATATTCAACTCAAGCCTCCCTTTGACATTGACAAGCTCATTAGCGGATTTTGAGGTCTTGATACAGACTGTAATACTCGACAATGACCCATAGGTGGCAGCAAACTCCTAAAATTAGCAGGAAAGGTATGTGCATAGTATGATTGCTCAAACATAACTACTTCATGGGCTTTATTTCTACGTAAATATTAATAGTTAAAAAGGGAACACAATCTGCTAACCCAAGAATTCCATAAAATGTTTCTATTTTACTTAGTATCCTCAGATAGCTCACCACACCCAACTGCTTGTCTTTCCTCCCTCTCTGACTATACTTTGAAGTATTTATTACTCCTTACAACTTTTCTACAGTATTTGTCCATGAATTTCTAGGAAACATCAATTACATACTATAATTTATTTTTACTATAATTTAGGATAATCTAAAACTAATAAAAATCAACAAAGAATTTCTACCTGTATTCTAGGTAATTAGTTATAATCATATAGTATGCATCCTTCTTTATACTTTGCAAGCAGTCATAAAAAGACATAAACACACAGAAAAATTTGAGTGTTTTTAAAAAATGATCTAGTATAAACTTGTGTGAAATATTTTTATACCTTAAAACAGATACTGAACAGTCCTCTAGGTCTACATGTACACATATATTATTTTAGTAACTGCAAGATACTCCACAATGTAGATACATCATAATCTAGTCAAATCTCTACTCTTTGTGGCTGAGTTGTATCAGCTTTTGATAGTCCCTCCCCTCAAGTGTTACCACACAGATATACTACAATTTGCCCAGAGTAGCTGTCTTTTTGTTTGTGTAAATCATATGCAAACAGAGATTCCAAAGTCCTTTTATTTTTAATATTATTGATATTTCCAAATAAACTTCTAAAAACAAAACATAATTCCTATTGTCCATTAAAATCACAATATGATAAAGGCATTTATGAAAAGCCTACAGCTAACATCAAACTCAGTGGACAAATACTAAAAGCTTTCCTTCCCCTCAAGATCAGGAAGAAGACAAGGATGTCTGCTTCCATTACTGCCAGAAAACATTACACTGGTAATTCTAACCAGAACAGTGAGACAAGAAAAGGGATACACATGGAAAAAAACAAAATATATATTTCTCTTTGTGCTGATAACATAATGACTTTTTATAGATAATTCAAAAAGTTTACAAGAAACCTATTAATACTAAGAAATATATTCAGTGATGTTGAACAATACCAATACACCTGAGTTTTGTACTCCTGTCATGCCTACATTATAGGAATATAATGCACATAGTGCAATATATAATACAATGCAGAAAAGAAAACTAATATAAGAATTCATTTAGAGCAGCATGTAAAGATTGAAATGCCTAGGTATAAATTTAAGTGTGATATGTAAATCTTTTACATTGAAAACTGCAACGCATTGCTCAAAGTGTAAACAGTGTTGGGGACCATGTGTTATAAATAGAGCCTAGGGTACTTCTAAGCGTGTCCTCTTTTCCAGTCACAGCTGGAAGCCCTAAGACTGTGGTGCTCACAGGGCAGGACAAGACATGCTAAAGAGGACAAGGCACTTGGGAAACTACAGTCTCTTTATTGCCCCCCAGTCTCGCACTTGCCCTTGTCCTTGTATGAAGGTTTTGATCTTCCTAGACCACCGTACACTAGCTGCCATTACTGTTCTGGAAAAACACTGCCCTTTATCCTTTGCCCTTCACTCACATGTAATTTATAAATACTGAGGATCTAGGTGCCTAGTGGTCATTTTCCTAGGGAGCAACTGGTCACCCCAGATCCTTACTATGTACTTACAACTCTGTCTCTTGCTCCTTTTCTCTATTCCCGCGGTGCTCTATAACCCAGGCAAAACATTGGAGCCCACTTCAGGGGTAACATCTGGGTTCAGCGACCCAGATATAAGAACTAAATTTGAACTCTTAGAAGAAAATGTAGGAATAAGTCTTTGCATCCTTGGATTTGACAGTAGATTCTTATATATGCCACAGAAATACAAACAAAAATGCAAAAACTAGATAAATTGGAATGCATGAAAATTAAAAAATTTTCCCTAAAAGATATTATCAAGAAAGTGAACACACAATCTATGGAATGGGAAAAATTTAGAAATCATACATATGGTGAATTTAATATCCAGAAATATAAAGAATTACCAAAAAAGACAATCTAATTTAAAAAGGGACAAAGGTTTTTCATAGATTTGGTTCCAAAGAAGAGACAGAAATGGCCAATAAGTGCATGAAATGATATCCAACATTACATTCTAGTCATTAAAAAAACTCAACCAAAAGCTTAATGAAATTCCGTTCAACCCAGCTATGCCTCTCTTAGGTATATTCCCAAAACAATGAATGACATTATACTGTAGAGATGTGTGCATACCCATACTTATTGTAGTACTATTTACAATGTCTAAGCTCTGGAAATAGTTTAAATGCCTGTTCAATAGACAAATGCATAAAGAAAATGTGATACACACACACACACACACACACACCATGGGATGTTTTTAAATAATAAAAAAGAAGGAATGTCATTTACAGAAGCAGCATATCAAGTCCCATCCAGTACTATGGAGACCATAATACTATACAAAATGAGTCATCCATGGAAAATTAAATATTACATAATTCCTCTATAGAAGAAATCTAAGATGTAAATAAATGAGTAAAGTAAAGAAGAGATGGTGGGAAACAAGAAGTCAGACTTTTGGAGACTTTTACAGGGGGGTGGGAGGAAAGGGAGATGAGTAAATAGTTTAAAATGAGTGATATATATTATATGCATATATCATTTCCCTCCAATATCACTATTGTGTATCTCAAACATCCAGTAATTTAAAAGAAAACAAAAGCATAATGATAATCATTATTGTACATAATGGGATGATCATAATAATATATTTTTAAAACAAAACATCAACTGTCAATAAAAAATGAAATTATTGGGTTCTCATACATTGCTGTTAGAAATGCAAAATGGTGAAAGAACTATGGAGAAGAGTTTGGTGTTAATTTCAGTGAATGTAAACATTATATGCTGTAACATGAGTTAAGATTAGTAATATCAATAAGAATGGAAATCAGAATAGGGGAATTGGAGGAATGGAGAAGGAAGAGGATTTTAAAACATGAAACAAGCTGTAGTAACAGCTCATAGAAACAGATTATTGTAAACTACATGTACTATAAACATAGAAAAACCAACCACAGAATTGCCACATGACCCTGTATTCCACTTATAAGCATATACCCAAAAGAATAGAATATAGGGAAATCTTACATGTATTTGTATCCCAGTGTATTTGTAATAGTGTTCACAATACCCAAAATGAAAAAAAATGCAAGTGTCCAACAACAGATTAATGGTTAAGCACAATGTGCTTCATAATACATTTATGGAATTGTATTCAACCATACAGGGAAGCTCTTATAGTGTTACAACATGAATGAACTTTGAAAACATTCTGCTAGGTGAAATAAGTCAAGTGTAAAAGGACAAATACTATATGAGCTGATTTGCATAAAATATCTACCGCAGGCAAAGTCGTAGAGACAGAAAGTAGCGTAAAAGCTACCACAGGCCGGATGAAGGAGGGGATGGGGTGGTGTCCAGTGGCTAGAATGTCTGTTGCAACAAGTTTTAGAAATACAGTGGTGATGGTTGTCCAGCATAATAAATGTAGTTAATACCACTGATTGAAAATGGAATTAAACACATATTCCCAGGAGAAATACATAAGCTTTCCCTTTCACATTCATGAAAACACTGGATAGGAAATT
Organism: Dolichotis patagonum; assembly: GCA_004027295.1. Classification (NCBI taxonomy): domain Eukaryota; kingdom Metazoa; phylum Chordata; class Mammalia; order Rodentia; family Caviidae; genus Dolichotis; species Dolichotis patagonum. The sequence goes on from PVJX010010246.1 coordinate 15,222, forward strand.
TTTATTAACCCTTGCTACACTAAGGAATGAATAATGAGATCTCAGTGCTGCTTAAATTTGTATTTTGCCGATCACTTGATAAGAGCAACTCCTTTATATTTAATGATGTTATGGGTTTCCTTGTTTCTGAGTGTTTTTCTTTATGTACTTTGTTCTTTCTTATATTTGCTTTCTTTCCTTAGTTTATGAGAATTCTTGAAAGGTTATAAGCATAAAACTTGAATCTGTCATACATATGGTAATTTCCTCCTTATTCACTCATTGGTCTTTGGAATATGAACCTTTTAAATGCCAAAGTCATACTCTGTGAGTAATGGGCAGAAATTCAGAGCATTTTTTAGTACTAGAGTAACAGAAAAAAACAAAGTTCAAATGGTAGTGGTATAATTGCTGTGTCTATTGATGTGTGCATGTAGATATTTGCAGAATTTTGGTACAGTGGGGAAAAAAAGTGCTTGTGACATCTGCAACCAATGACCCTAATTTTATGGACAAAAAGAGAAAAGACTTTTCACTGGAGGCAACTCATTTTTCTAATCCAAGCTCTCTTTTAAGTTTGAGCAGTGACAGTGTTCTAGACCCCACCTTTACTGTGTCTTCCACTTCTTCTAGGCACCTTGCTTTAGTTCATAGTTCATTGAGACACCCAGGTTTTGAATTGAATTTTTACCCATGATCCAAACAAATGTCATATTCCATGCAGTGAAAACTGAGTGTTCCTGAGGGTCATTCTCTCCTCCAGTTCCCAAGGTCCGTTCCCTTCTCCAGAAGCAGGAAGCTCTGTTTCTTTGATGCATTTTCTGTGAAATTCTCATACCAGCATACAGGTCTTGTTTCTAATCTAGTTAATAGCACCTTAGTTGTTTAACAGTTTGCAAACTGCTATTGCCAAAGTTGTTTATCAATAATTCAATGATTTTACATAATCAGGTCATACATATTTTTACTTTTGATTAATTTCCATTATGCATGCAGTATGTAAAGAACCTTGTGCTGACTCTTTTTGATAAGCTCCATCCAATCAGGAAATAAAAGGATTTTCTATAATAAGTAATCTACACAACCTAGAGATTGAAATAGGTAAAAGAACAAATCTTTTACTAAAAGTGAGATTCAAAGATAATTATGAGAGTTAGGATGAGTACATACTGTTAAGTGAAATAAATAAAAACAAAAGGTTAAATATCACATGAAGTCTCTCAGATGCAGAACCCAAAGTCTATGCAATTTAAAGAGAAAAACAACAGAAAGCTGATATGAAACAGAATTTGTGAAGATGAGAAGCAAACCCAGGGATGAGAAGACCTAAGAGAAAGAGGAGAGGAAGGGACCATGAAAGGATGAATATGTGGTATGTATATATGCCAATGTCTGAGGATGAATGCATTTGTGATGTATCACAAGCTTACATTATTAAAAGAAATTTTTAAAAAACACAATTAAGGTAGTGATGAGACTTCTTATAAATGAAGAGAGAAATGTCTTATGGTTTTAAAAATCAAATAAAAATTTACAGTGGCAATTCACAAACATTTTTGTTGGTGAACAATTTTCTCTCAACAATGAGAGAAAAGTAACTCAGACAAATTTGGTTTGCCAACAAAAGCATTTGACAAGATTTTGTTTTTATTTGTGAACTCTGCATCAGGTGATGAATACAAACATGGCCATCTTTTCCAAAATTGTGGAACAAATTAAGATCATGAACCAAGATACCACTATATTTACATCTGCCATAAGATAACAATTGTCACCATTCCCAGCGAACTCCAAGCAGCTAGCAGGGGCTGGAGGTCAGTCCTGGGACCCTGAACTTGGGGCAGTTGAATCCCAGTGCACAAGGAAGCCTTGGAACGTTGCTTCCAAGTGGTAAGACCACTCCCCCACATCTGAAATCACTGGAGGACTCACTAGAGGTCCCCACAGGCCTAACTAGCCCATGCCCAGGGAACTCCAAGCAGCTAGCAGTTGCATGCAGTCTACCCCAGGAGCCAAAAGTGGTCCAGGTGGTTCCCAGTGTATGAGGGAAGCTTTGAAATGTGGCTCAAAACCAGGAAATATAGGAAAATGACAAAAAGAAAGAGCACAATGCAATCTCAAGCTTCCAGCCCAATGCAAGCAAGCCTAGGAGACATGGACACAGAAGAAAATGTAACCCATACACCTGAAATTCATGAAATGATAAGAACTAAAGTAAAGGAACAACTCTGGGAAGCTATAAAAGAACTCAGATCAGAAATAGTCTCCCAGGTAAAAAAAGAAATGATAAATGTAATGAAAGAAATGCAGAACACATCTAAAGAAGACATAGTTAAAAAATTAGAGGAACAATGCAAAAAGATGGAAACCCTGAATGAACAATGTAAGAAACAAATAGAATGCATGAAGCAGATTCAAAGAGATATACAGGAAATCAAAAATTCCATCAAAAGTTGGCAAACCTATCTCAAAAACTGAAGATAGAATTTCAGACCTCAAAGACAAGATTGCACCTAGTGAACAGGAAAGGAAAGATCTTCTAAAAATTACAAGGAATCAACAAATAACAATTCAACAGCTGCAAGATGATACAAAGAAAAACAACATAAGATTGATAGGTATAAATGAAAAGGAAGATAACAATACAAACAATATCAAGGGGCTATTTACAAAAGTAATCACTGAAAATTTCCCAAACATGAGAATGGAAACTGATATATAGAGCAGTGAAGCAAATAGAATTCCAAATAATCATAACCAAAAGAAAACTACACCCAGACATATAATAATCAACATCCCAGAAATCCAAAATAAGAACAGAATATTAAAAGCTGCTAGAGAGAAGAGACAGATCACCTATAAAGGAAAGCCTATCAGAATCACAGCAGACTTCTCAATGCAAACAATGAAGTCAAGAAGAGCATGGAGTGAAGTATTTCAGATCCTAAAGGAAAATGACTTCCAACCCAGACGGATGTACACTGCAAAACTGTCCTTCAAAATAGATGGAGAAATAAGATACTTCCATGACAAAGAACAGCTGAAGAACTTCATGACCACCAAACCAATCCTGCAAAGAATACTGAAAGACATTCTAGACAGACATAGGAAAAATCCACTAAGCAAGGCAAACAAACAGAGTGGAAAGTTAAGAATCAACAGCAGTAAGATAATATGTCAAAGGTAAACCAATATATATCAGTTAAAACCATTAATGTAAATGGCCCCAATTCACCAATTAAAAGAAACAGACTGGCAGAATGGAGCAAGAAACAACATCCAACCATATACTGTACACAAAAAACCCATCTAACCCCAAAGGAAACTCATAGACTGAAAGGCAAAGGATGAAAAACAATACTCCATGCAACAGGATCCCCAAAGGAAGCAAGGGTAGCTATTCTGTTTGCAGACAATGTAAACTTCAAACAAATAATGATCCAAAGAGATAAAGAAGGTCACTACATACTAGTTATGGGAAAAATTCAGGAGGAAGAGCTAATAATCTCAAATACCTATGCACAAAATTCGTGGGCACCCAGCTATACAAAATAAATATTAACAGAAACAAAAAATCAATAAGCAACAACACAATTAAGCAGGAGACCTTAACACGCCATTGACACAAAGGGAGAGATCAACTAGACAGAAAATCAGCAAAGTACATAACAGAACTGAATCACACCTGTGAACAAATGGACTTAGTAGTCGTTCACAGAGTGTTCCACCCAACAACATCAGAATATACATTCTTCTCAGCAGCACATGGAGTGTTCTCTAAAATAGACCATATACTAGCCCATAGAACATGCTTAAGTAAATGCAAAAGAATTGAAATTGTCCCATGCATGTTATCAGATCATAGGCCATGAACTAGAAATTAATGACAAAAGAAACTGCAAAAATGCCACAAACACACGGAAATTGAATAATACACTCCTGAGCAATCAGTGGGTCACAGAGGAAATTAAAGAAGAAACTAAAAAATATTTACAAGCAAACAAAAATACAAATACATCTTACTGAACCTGTGGGATGCAATGAAAGCAGTCCTCCGAGGAAAATTTATTGCAGTGAAGTGCTACATCAGGAAAATAGAACAAACACAAATAAACAACCTGATACTACAACTCAAACATCTAGAAAAAGAAGAGCAGGTCAAGCCCAAAGCAAAAAAAAAAATTAATAAATAAGGGGAGGAAAGTATAAAGGTCAGAGAAGAATTCAATGCAATAGAGATTAAGAAAACAGTACAAAGAATCAATGAATCAAAGAGTTGGTTCTTTGAAAGTATAAATAAAATTGATAAGTGTCTAGTCAACCTTATTTTAAAAAGGAAAGAAAAAACTCAAATTCATGCAATAATGGATGAAAAGGTGAAACCACTACAGACCCTGTGGAAATACAGAAGATCACCAATACCTATTTCAAAAACCTCTACTCTCATAAGCTTGATAATACAGAAGAAATGGACAGATTGCTAGGAACATATGAATTACCAAAGCTCAGTCAAAAAGATTTAAACTGCTGAATAACCCAATTTCAATTAAAAAAACTGAAAATGTAATTAAATCCTTATCAACAAAGAAAAAGTCCAGGACCAGATGGATTCACTGTGGAATTCTACAAGAAATTCAAAGATTTAATGCAGACATTCCTCAAACTCTTCCATGAAATTGAAGGCAAGCAATTCTCCCTAACTCATTCCTGGAAGCAAATATTACTCTACTACCAAAACCTGAGAAAGACTCAGCTGAAAAAGAGACCTACAATCCAATCGCCCTAATGAACATAGATGCAAAATTCTCAATAAAATATTGACAAGCAGAATGCAGCAAATCATCAAGAAGATTATACACTATGACCAAGTGGGTTTCATCCCAGGAATGCAAGGGTGGTTCAACACATGCAAATCAATAAATGCAACCCACCATATCAATAGAGCCAAAAATAAGAACCACATGATCATTTCTATAGACGCAGAAAAAGCTTTTGATAAGGTCCAACATTTATGCATGATAAAAGATTTACAGAAAATTGGAATAGATGATCTTTACCTCAATATGATAAAAGCCATATATGACAAGCCAACAGCCAGCATCATATTAAACATCCAAAAACTGAAAGCCTTTACTCTAAAATCAGGAACAAGACAAGGATGTCCCCTATCACCACTCCTATTCAACACAGTTCTGGAAATACTAGCCAGAGCAATTAGACAACAGAGAGAGGAAAAAAGGAGTAGGGATAGGAAGAGAGGAAGTTAAATTATCATTATTTGCAGATGACATGATACTCTACATAGAAGATCCCCAAAACTCAGTTAAATGACTCCTAGGTATAATAAATCAATTCAGTAATATAGCTGGATACAAAGTGAACACTCAAAAATCAGTAGCATTCCTATACACTAACAACAAAACCACTTAAGGAGAAATAAGAGAAGCTACACCCTTCACAATAGCATCCAAAGAAATGAAATACTTGGGAATTAATCTAACGAAAGGAGCAAAAGATCTCTTCAGGGAAAATTATAATACCCTGAAAAAAGAAATTGAAGAGGACCTCAGAAAATGGAAATATGTCCCTTGCTCATGGATAGGAAAAACAAACATTGTAAAAATGTACATTCTCCCAAAATTGTTATACAGATTTAATACAATCCCAATCAAAATACCACTAGCATACCCCATAGATCTAGAGAAATCACTCCTAAAATTCACCTGGAACCAGAAGAGACCTAGAATAGCAAAGGCAATTCTAAGCAACAAAGGCAAGGCAGGAGGCATCACAATCCCTGACTTGAAGTTATACTACAAAGCTACTGTAATAAAATCAGCATGGTACTGGAATTAAAAAGACCTGAAGATCAATGGAATAGATTAGAAGATACAATTACAACTATGAACACACTCAGCCACCTTATCTTTGATAATGTCCACTGGGAGAAAGATAGTCTCTTTAATAAATGGTGCTGGAAAAACTGGCTGTCCATATGCTGAAATCTAAAACTAGACCCATGCTTATCACCATGTACTAAACTATAGTCTAAATGGATCAAAGATCTAAATATTAAAACAGAAACACTAAATCTGTTGGAAGACAAAGTACATAAAAATCTTGAAGACATAAGGGTAGACATAGGGTAAAATTCATCAACAAGAATCAAAGCACATGCAAAATACTTCATAGAATCAATAACTGGGATCACATCCTATTAAAGAATTTTTGCATGTTGAAACAAATCTCCAGCATAGTGAAAAGGAAACCCACAAATTGGGAAAAAATCTTAATGTATGCTCCCTCAAACAAAGGACTTCTGGCCAGAACATATAAAGAATTAAAAAAATCAGATCCCCCAAATTCAAAGATCCATTCCAAAAATGAACTTCTGAGATGAATAAACAATTCTAAGATGAAGAAATACAAATGGCAAATAAATACATGAAAAAATGTTCAGCATCATTGGTCATTAGAGAAATGCAAATTAAAACAACACTGAGGTTCCACCTCACTCCAGAAAGAATGGCCAGGATAAAGAAAACTACCAACAACAAATGCTGGAGAGGCTGTGAGGAAAAAGAAACTCTTCTGCACTGTTAGTGGGAGTGTAGATTGGTGCAACCACCGTGGAGGTCAGAAAAAGCTGGGAATGGAAGTCCTATTTGACCCAACCATTCCGCTTCTGGGCATATTCCCAGAAGAACTGAAAACATAATACCACAGTGATATATATGCACCCATGTTTATAGCAGCACCAATTGTAATATCCAGATCTTGGAAACAACCTAAATGCCCATCAACTGAGGAATGGATAAAAAAGATGTGGTATTTTTATACTATGGAATACTTCTCTGCTATAACGAATGATCACACTGAGATATTTATAAATAAATGCAACTGGAGGCCATACTCATAAGTGAAATAAATTAAACTGACATGTGTAAATACTGTATAGTCTCTCTACTATAAGAAATGGTAAGAGTACATAAGATACAAAAAGCTCAATAAATACAATGAAAGGATAAGAATCTGCTTAAAGAGGAAAAATAATATTTCAGAGAAAATGAGGAAAAATAAAAAGGAAGGAAAAAGAAAAAATATCTAAAGTTATATTAACACAGTTAGGATAGAGAAGATGATTGTACTACAAATTCTATATGTTCTTGGAACAAAATAGTTAACATTCATAGGTTTATACCACCTTGTTTTGAAGGCCTATATTGTCAGTTTTCTCAGCTCTTTGCTATTGTTGTTTATATGTCTTTTTCATTTCTTGTTTTTCTAGGAGTTTGTTTTGTTTTGTCTTAGTTTGTTTTGTTTTTCCCTCTAATACAGAAAGGATATGTATACAGGCAGAGACTCATGCATGTGTAGAACTTCTAAAAAGTTTATGAGAATCGATAATATAATGCACGATGAAATGAACAGCTACTCTGAAGAAAAAGAGACACTAAGGTACCCAGTGCTGATTCTGAAACATCATGATGTGAAATCCAGCAATACTATTATTCTTTGTTCAGAGTGGTTTTAGTCTGTTTGTTTTGTTTAATTTCTACATACATGATGGTCTGGACAGCTATTTTGAAGAGAATGAGAGACATTATGACAGCCATTGTTGACTTCCCTATTGTCTGGTTTTGAAGACCTAAAATGCCTTCATCAGCCTGTTCTGATCAGTTCTATACTATTTTGTTTTGTATGAATTCACTGCATGTGAAGGTATGGACAACTATTTGGAAGAAAACAAGAGACAAGATGATAGACAGTGAAGATCTCTGGTTGTCTTGCTTTGAAACGTGTGTCTCTTACATTGTTTTCTTACCATTGTTTTCTGTTTTGTTCTGTTTAATTTTACCCTCTTGAAGATAACAATAGTCACACATTGTACTCATTTGTCAAATTATTCTTTTTAATCAGTTATTCAGTCAATAAAAAAACTGAGAGTATAGACTGATAGAATCCTACTTATTCTCCCACATTAACATTTTATATAAATTTGGGAAATTTCTGATTTATAAATTATTTCATAAGTTGCTTCTTAGCTTTTTAAATGCTTGAAACCATAATGAGGTACTGTAATAATAACATAGGACCAATGGTAAAATCAATAGCTGAGGAGTAAAAGAACAATTTTTATCTAGAACTTTCCCTTTTTTTAGTATTTGGAAGCACATAGTGTAAACATTATTTTATTTTCTTAAATTTATCATAGAGTCCTATTTCAGATCTATGCCTTAACGGTATTGCCAAATATTTAATGCAAAATATCTAAGATAGCAATATCATTTTTGTTGTCTTGTATGCATAATTTGAATATTCATAGAACATTATTTAGTAAAATTATTTCATTAGAATTGTTATTTTTAAAGAAAAATATGAATATTATAGATTATAGTTAGATTAAGAAAAATAAGTTTGTATTTGTATACATTTGTAAGTGTGCACACATCCATTTATAATAGTAAATAAGTTTCTAACAGTAAGTTTTTAATAGTAAATAAGTTTTAAAAGACAAAGCCTGGTGGTGTGTAGAGTGGACATCTAATCCTTATAAGATATATCTTGATTTAATTTGTATGGTATTGCTTAATTCACCATACTTTAATTCTAATATACTATAACATACTTTTATTATACTGTTCAAAAGTCAATAATTCCTCATTCATCTAAAAATATTTTATTTGGCCAACAGGCCCATGGAGAAGCTAATATTTCAATGACTATCATTTTGGTAGAAATAATAAACTTAGTTTATTTCCAGGCTAGTAAATTTTGCCCTCTTTTTAGCTAATAATTAAATATTTAAAGAAAAGCACAGGAAATGTTTTAAAAAAAATATAATAACTAAGATTCAAACTTATCTAGAATAATATAATCTCTTTCTTCTCTTTATTGTCTTATTTTGTATTGATAATAATAACAATGCATCCTCCAAAAGAAAAGTTTTGGAAAATCCAATATAATACTAAAAACTGAAAAATCTGACCTGTAGTTCAACAGCCATATGCAGCATTATTAACGTACTTTAATTTTTTCCATCTTATTTTTAATGTCTCTTTCTACTATAACATACTTGGTCTCTTATCGTTTGATAACATTGTATAATGTTATTTTATCTGAATGTGGTTGATCAAGTAGTCATCGTACTTGGTGCCTGGCCTGCCCTCCTTTCTGGGAGGACCAAGGAGAAGCTCGAGGGCCTTTTCTGAAATCAAACATACTATTTTCATTGAGGAATTTAAACGAGTGGAACCCATCATAAACTTGCCCAGATTCAAATGAAAGTTTGCAAAATCCTACCTCAAAGTAAGGAGTCAAAAAAGTATTGTTTACGTAGGACAACTGAAACACAGCAAGCTGCTACTATAATGCAGTCACAAATAACATTATTTTAATCACACATTTCTACAATGGAAACATCTACACATAGCCATCCACTACCGGAACTTACACGATGCCTTTCTTACATTTAATGTATGAAAATATTTATAAATTTCTTCAGTAAAAGTGAGTGGCACAGTAGGAAAGACATCTGGGGACTCTTCAGTGGTAAAAATTTAGAGCGTTGTTCTGGGATGGCCGTCCTTGAAAAAAAGGATCATTTGCCTCCATGTTGGCTAAACCTGGCCCTCAGGCTGTGCACTGCGATGTACAGAGTGGACTGGGATACTTCTTTACCCACCCCCCCATTGACTTGAAGCAATGCAAATGGGTCTAGCTGAGGCCTTTAGAGCAATGCAACAGGTCAGTGATGCCCCGCCTGTAGCTCCCAACTAGCAGGCACGAGCCAGAGCGACAGCATACTGTGGGCTGCAACTGAGGCTCAAGAAAGAACCCATGATATCTCAGGGCTTGAAGGCTAGAAGCTGAAGCACTGACCCCAGCAACCACAAGACGCTTTCTCCAATTGTTAAGCAGATGACTCTTTCTGTGTATCTCTCTCTACACACTACCATGCTGCTATCACGCCTGCTATCTAGCCCACCTCACAGTACTCAGGTACCTCCTGCCATTCTCACAGTCACTCATACCTGAGTCACTCCCCTCCTCACCAACTAATAAAACGAGAGTTTGGCCCTGGGTCAAGGCCTTCGTTCCAGTTAGTCATTGTTCTGACTGGCCTTAGGACCCCCGTGGCTCCTCACCATTACAGATAGGTGTTTGTCTCTTTATTCACACTGTGTGTTGCACTGGAAGTGGTAGATTGAGCTTTACTCACTAGAATTCCAATACGTTTTCCCTGGGATTGTAAATATAAACTCCTCCAGGCTGCAGTGAGGCTGATAGAGTGGGTTCTCTATAGTTCCTTGTAGTACTATGAAAAACAACTAAAATTATTGAAAACTTGTTTTGTACCAAGTAGTGGGCAGATATATCTATGTGTGTATTTCATACAAGATATTTGAAAACATTATGAGAAAGCCATATTGTGGAATATTCTGTTGTAGAATGAATCGGCTTTGTAAATGAGAATATTTATAACAATATTAGTCATTTTTAACACTGGTATTAATTCCAAAAAATGACTGTAGTGATACTTGTCAAATTCTAATTGGTATCTTAAGAAGTTGGGATTGGAGTAAGGAAGGCTATTTTAACATATTAACAGAACTCAGATTAATAGAATACATACCCATTGCTTCTGCAGGGATAAAATAAATTAGTACAATATTTTTGTGGAAAAGAATCAGAAGAAAAATGAGGGTAGAAAATGTAATACCAGTAGCCTAGTTAGGAAGACTTGCAGGACTTTTAATCCAGTGTAAAAGTTCCTGCTCTGAGAGGTTACCCTGTTCTCCGATGAGCTAGCTGGACCTCTGTCTAGTAAAGGGTCCCACATACAGAGAAAACTTCTCAGGCCTGGACACTGAGGAGACAAGATCAGCAATAAGAGAACTGAGGAGGTTCAGTTCTGTAGGGGTGGCATGCCACTACTGGGGGGAGACTTTCAAGTAAAGACACTAAGGAGACTTACTCTGGAAAGACTTTGCATTTGTAATAGAATGGTGTCTTGAGTAGATTACTATGTGTGCCTTTCATTACAACATTTTGCCTTGACCTGCTTAGTTTTTAAATACATAGCTATTCTGTGTTCTTTGACTCAAAGAGAATTCTGAGAAAAGCTGTAGTGGATTGAGAATCATTCCTCTTTTGCTTTACTTGCACAGATTGGTATGATAATTTAGTGGATTATGCTACAGAAAAGAATTGCATTCAGTAGGCAAAAGTATGCTTTTGTATCTCTGTACTCCAGATGCAAAATATCCCGTGTGGTCAGAGTGGAACAGGAAGGAGGATAATAACGCCTTTCAGGGAATGTGGCCAGAGGGCAGAAGGGCCATGTTCACATCCTGATTCCGGTGATGAGACTGGACCAGAGAAGGAAATATTTTATGACTCGTCACTATGTTTGTATTCACACTGCTCTTTACCTTTCTGAGTCACAAAGTTTAAGTGATGGTCTATTTTGCCCCAGACAACTCTCTCATTCTGATGAAATTACACTCATCTATCTGCACCCACAATTTCTGCCTCCATGAATTTAACTACAGATAAAAAAGTACTTACAAAATTATCTTTATCAAAAATAATAGAGTCCTTTTGGATCATAACCTTACAAACAATACAGCATATAACTATTTAGATACTACTTCTGTCCTACTAGGTGTTTAGTAATTTATAGGTAATTTAAGTTTGTGGGAGAATGTGCAAAGATTGTAAAAATAAAAATTACCATCACATCAGTTTATATAAGAGACGTAAGCATCAGTAAGTTTTGCTATACACAAGGGATCTCAGAGCCTGTCCTTCACGAATATGGAGAGATGGCCAAAATGTTCCTTTCTCTTCTCAAAAATGTCCTGGGTTGGGCAGCACAATTATATATACAGTCACCCCAGTTATTATCAATACAATCAATCAATATAATCAATACTATACAATTTCTCCTTGTCTTCTAGTTTTTCCTTTCCATTTTTCTCATTTTCAAACTAAGTTGAAGCTTTGTAAATAAATATACAATAACATACAGAGATAAATATATCCAGTAAAAAAACATAAGAATATAAAACAAGGCCAAAAATAAATTCAGTATTACCAATGAATAACAAAAGGTTCTGCGTTGGTCATACATCTCACTTATGAACATATTTTTATCTTTGAAATCAGCCACAGAATTTAGTACTAGTGAAATAAGAAACATACTAAGAGCTCAGTGCAAATCACCAACAGGAAATATTAAAGAATCGAAGCAATCTAATATAGATGGAAAGTTTTCTGAGAGACAGACACTATTAATTTTTTACTGAATGCCTGCTACAAACTATGTGTGATACCTAAGTGTTGCAATAAATGAACCAACATAGACACATAAAATATTCCTTTAGAAAAAGTCAATAACTAAGAAGTAAATAATTTTATTTCATTTGCTATAAAGTAATTAAAGCTGGTATCAATGTTAGAGATTTAGATAATGTTATACAATCTAAATTTGTGGACTCCAAAAATAAAAGTGAGGAAGACAAGAAGCTCTCAATATCTTTGCACAAAACATGCCCTCTGAGAATTAGAGGCTCATGGTAATAACTGAGCAGTGAGACTTAAAATTGCCTTTATTATATTCACATTTTCATAATGAATCATTAAATAGTGATCCTCGTTCTTCATTCTGACTTTATACTTTATTCATGTTTACACTACTAACTCAGGAAAGTTTTATTTGCATTAGAGTTGAAGTAATACAAGTTTAAGATAGATAATTGAGTATATGAGGAATTAAAACTATTAAAGACTTTACTAACAGCCACCCATCTATTTAATGTGTATTCTTTCAGAATTTTTTTGGTATAGCTGATTATTTATATCTGGCACAAAATGGTATTATTTATAGTTTTTTCATAATTTATTATTATTCTTTCAATATGTAAGAGTATATATCATTTTAATGGCTGTGTACATTTAAATCATGGTTTAGATTGTAGGAATGTGGTACTTAAAGTATTTTATTTGCCATTCTTAAGCTGAAGACAAGCTACTTTAAATTTTTGTGATTGAATGCTTTTACTTTGATACTAAATGATAGCTATAATTTGAGTATGTTCTGTTTATTGATTTAAAAGATTATTACAAACAAAAACTCCTAGTGAGTCATTGGCCAGTATACTAAAAACAGAAATTTCTGAATATTTATAAAGCATGCCATTATATATCAGAATTCTTTGGGGCTTAAAATTTTTGACTCCAATTTTAACCTAGACATACAGCTTTTAGCCCGTCATGCACTCTAAAGCTGACAGAAAGTTAGAAACTCGTTGTACTCTATATTGCTTCTTGCATATGTACCCCAAATGGCAACAGAACTAACTTTAATAATGTGAAATACCAATTCATAAGGCACAATTACATAATTCTAAGATACTCATTAATCAAATATCTTTACTGTATTCATTTAATGCACTTTAATTCACCTTGTTTTCTAATCTTTTTGAATAATAATGGCTGACTGTCATGCATGATATGTAATTACATGCACGTCATGTATGATATGTAATTACAGCACCTAACTTTTTTCTTAGTCTGGAAACATTCTCTTCTGGGGTGACCATGACACATTCTAGACTCCTGGAGTAAAGGCAGTGCTTTATGTTTCAGGCAGTGATTTGCTCTTATTCTGGAAAACTTTACCCTAGCATGTATATGGGAATCTTTTAGCAGAAGTTATTACTTCCTCATCATTCCTAGGGAATCATCCTGCAGTGACACAGCCCCAAACACATGTTTCAGAGGAAGAGACAAGTATTCAAGCAATTGAAAGACAGCCTACATCATGATATTGATAACTTTCTTCAGGGAGCTAACCTTAGCATCTTCCTCCAAACTCAGACTGGAGGGAAAATAAGAAGGAAGGCTGAATTTGAGACAGTGTGCAATTTGGACTTCAGTGTGGCATTGAAGTGTGTGTGTGTGTATGTGTGTGTGTGTGTGTGTGTAAGCATAAAAGCCAGGCTTAGCTAACTGTATCCTCAAATACTTCAACAGTCTTCTCAGAGCCAGAATCTTCCCTGAAGCAGCAGTGGTGGCAGAAGCGCTTACCTGAACGAGTCTTCACAGCAAGAACCCAGGGGAAATTTAAGTATGAGGTGAGAAACTTATTCTCCAATGTATGCTTCTGTTTTAACTCTGAATGTCAAGACATGCTAAGTGTTAAGAGGCACAGCTGTTCTCATTGTGCTGGGGAAATGCGAGGACAAAGGGTTTCCCGTACTCTAAGCTCCCAGAGGGAATCCTGCATGGTCTCCACAGGAGAACAGCTGTGGGTGTCCTTCTGGATTACTCATGAGGCAGTAGCCTGAGGAACCAAAAAAAGTTGGCAAGATACTAAGAAATCATTTCTATTAGTTGGATTAGTGAGTTTTAGTGTCACAAAAATTATATTAAGTAACCTTATTCTGCAAGCAGAGCACACATATATGTATATATGTGATAGACGTACACAGACATACATAGTTACAAGTATTTAAACGATGTACTTTCATATCATTTACTAACAATTTTCAATAAAACAGCTAATTCTGAGAATTTATTTAAATTAGTGCTTTTATTTTACCCACAGAAAACAGAACATACTTGTCAAAGATATACCACAAGCAAAAAAGAGCTCAATACTTGAGTTTTTAGTGGTAAATTCCATACCAAATTTTCAATAAAACAGTCATCTTTGTGTTCTACCCAGGACTCCATATATGCTCTTGCAGTTCTGTTAAAATATTCCGGGATTTTTTTGTTTTTGTTTTTTGTCTTTCTCCACCTATTCATTTACCAGACCATTACTATGCATCCCCCAAAGTCACCTCTCCCACCATTCCTTGGTCCTGTGTCTCTGTGCCTGCCAGAGGAATGGAGAGGACTAAGGCTTGTAAGCTTGTGTACCAAAGGCTCTCTCCTTTCATTTTATAAACATTCTTACACAGAAGAAAAATGACCCATCCAAGTTGCACATTTCATAATAAATGACTCACAAATTTCTATGAGTCATTTGGGATGCATTCCTTGTCTTCCAGCTCCTTCCAGTTTAGTACAATGGACATTCTTCCTGTTTAGTGCGGTGATGGCAAACCTGTGGCACATGTGCCAGTGCAGGTTGTTTGTATCTTGGGAAACTAAAAGGATCACCATCCCTGGCCTAGAGTTTCCTTGTGGAAAATAAGTTCCTTTTCCTATAGCGAAATGCCTCTTCATAATGGTTCATAAGCCATAGAAAGCAGGCCTCAGGGGACTCCCTCCAACTCTAAGTGCATTCTTACTAACCTCTGCTCTAAAACAACATAGAAAAGCTCTTTTCAAGATATCTCCCACCAAGCATTCTGAAAGGGGAGAGGTCTTCATACAAGTGTCTAACTATTCCCTCCCTCTGGGAAAATACCATTGGTCACGTGAAGGGAGAAAACCAGAAAATGAGGTGGAGGTGGAGTCAGCTCTTTTGTGTCTAAAAGCTGGGCATACCTTCTGGCGAGACCTGCGGCAATGCCAGTCCACAGCCTGTGACCCAATCAGCCTTCCCCAGTTTTCACAGAAGATTCATGTGGCCAAGGAAGGACAAAGAAAGAAGTGGGAAAGTGAAAGTTCCAGGGAAATTAATTAAATATCTTTCCATAGAATACCCAGGACAAGATGTGTAAGAAATTGCATGGAATAGTTAGAATCTACCCCATGATTTCTAATCAGCTTTCTCTTGTTTTTTCATGCACTTTAAAACTAAAATTGTAATAATTTAATTATTAGGTAATGCTAAGGCCTGGTATGTAGTAAACAACAATACAAATTTTAAATTCTACTTGAAATTTGCTACTGTCTACAAATGTAATTTTTCACCCTATGTTTGAACAAATTTCTTTAAAACCTTAAGTAACTTTAGTTTTTAAATGAAAATAATACTTTTCAATGTAGAAATGTAATTTATATATGTACAACCATGGATAATCATACCATACAAAGATAAATGACTTCAATAATCTTGATGCACATCTGTTTATTGCTTTGCTTTGTTGTTGTCCATTTGTTTTGCTTTTTGTTTTATTTCTTTGTTGTTGTTTTTTGTTTTGCACTGTTTTGGTGATCAGAGATTGAAATGAAGAAAGAGAGAACTTATTTCCTGAGGCTGTTTTGGTGACCACAGCAAGAATCAAGTCAAAAAGCCAGAAGCACAAGATCACCGGATAGTTTCTTCTTCCTTCCTGGAGATCCACCAGCTAACATTCTGCTTTGTAAAATTTATAAGAACAAAACCAGATTTTTAAGACCTATAGCTTATATTATCTGGGTCTGCCTTACAAAAAAATATATAAAATTATGCATACAACATAAATAAAAAAGTGAATATCAGAATGAGAAAAATTAAAATATTTATTTTGAAAAACTAATAAACATAATAAGCATAAAAAAGCAAACAAAATGTCCATTTTTATTAATAACTCCTTTATTAATAACTCCTTTTTTCCTACTTTTTGGTTCCATGTGTTTTGAGTCTGAAAGTTATATTACATAACATTTTGTGTAAATAAAACAGAAAGACTATTCGATTTTCTAGCATAGTTGATAGAAATCTTTTGTTATTAACAGTAATTTAGAAAAGTTATTTTTGGTTTTACACTCCTCTAATGTCAAATTGTAAGACTGCCATTTCATTTATAAGCTCTAAAATTTAGAGAAATTTTCAGAGACTGTTTTTTTTTTTCTGAGTATGTATGCTTCAAGATCAATTATTTTCCCCATTATGCATACAATTCTAAGATCTTGTGGTGCTGAAAATGTGTACAGAGTGGTAAGTTCCTGACTCAGGTGCTCACATTCTCATGACATGAAATTCTCTTCATTGGCATCTGGGTAATACAAGGCCAATCCCACACCACAGCAGCATATGATGGCAGAATCATCCAAGGCAGAGACTGAACCGTAGTAAGTATGTCAGAGTAAACATGATCTCAGAGTATCCTCCAGTTTGACCTCCTGTTAGCTAAAATCCAGAAAACTGCAGTCATTCCTGTTCCCATCTAATACCCTTTCCCTGGGAAAAGTTGCAGACAGAAGGTAAAGAGAAGCCTATTTTAGTTGACATAAAGCTCCACATCTGCAAATGTGTCAAAGACCTATGTTCACAGGAAATTCTAGCGGTCCTTGCAAGGACTGGGAAATACACAGTCAGCAGTAGAGGAGGTATCAAACTTTGTGCTTCACATTTTTGTAAGTACATTTCTGTGTTGAGAGTTGTGCTGTGGCTCATTCAAAGCTGCACCCTTGAAACGTTTCTTCCCAAGCTGATAGTTTGGGAACTTGGGCAGACTAGTGGGGATGGGTGTACCCACAAAGCCTCACAGATGGATCTCTTGCTGAATCAAAATTATTTCAGTATTTCATTGCATTGAGCTAATACACTTAGTAATGATTTAAATTATGGTTATTTATATCATAAAGGCAAAGAACAACAAAAAAACAGTTACCTCACCAGTGGTAGTGTTTCCTTACATTTATATGATATCTTAAACTTGTCAATGTGCATTTCATTGTGCATTTTCATAAAGGCGTATGGTGGCTTTCAGTCAATCCATATAAATGTGGATTAGTGAAAAGACCCATCAGCTCACTTATTTACATAGAAGAAAACATGCATTTACCTACAGTTTGATGAGTCAGTGTGCACACAGACATAGCAGAAAGTAAAATTTACCTTTATGGAAATGCTTGTCAGTCTGCATACACAGACTACCTCTATAACAAAGTGAATTAGATGATTATAATGAAATTAAATCATTCGGCTAATTTATATGGATACTTAAAAATTAGTAATCATTTTGTTACAGCATAGACTTAGAAAACTATTTTATGATCCAGTTGCCAAGATAAAGTTTAAAAGTTCTCACACTAGTGAGGAGAGAAGAGCAATAAAATGATTAGTTACAAGAATATATATATATCTTAATAATGGATTATCACTGAAAAGAGGTTTAAGTGGTAAGAAAATATGTATGTCTGAAAACTATTATAAAGTTTCATCTCAAATAAAATATACAAGTAATGAAAACGAGAATATTTTCTCATTTGAGAAATGTTTATTTCTCAAATGAGAAATAAACATTCTAATTTTTAAGTGACAGTCAATAATAAATTAGTTAAACCAGATCACTGATTATATTAACTTATAATTAATATAAAATTATACATAAAAATCAGATACAAAACGAATGTTGATTAGAATGAGAAAAGTTATACATTAAGTATTTTGAGAAGCTAACAAGTATATTACAACACAGATAACTAATATGCTAATTGAAAAAAATAAGGATTTCATTTTAGTTTTCACTAACAAAACAATAAGTCAGCTTTTATATTGCTTGTTGAACATAAGATATCCATTGATGTTAAATTAAGTTACAATATCCTGACTTGAGAACACAAAGAATGATTCTGCTTATGAAACACAGAGAAATAACTGGTCTATTCCTTTTGTACTAGTAATAGCATTCTTAATAGGAGGATGGAGTTTTTCCCATCAGCTACCTATTTTCAGAATAACGCATAACTTGTTTGAGACCAAAGAAACAAAAATCAGATTTTTTAAATGCTATTAATCACATTATAACTCTAAAAACATAATCTTGGAACACAGAGAAACACCTACAGGTTTTTAATAGTTACAGCAGAAACTTCAATATAGTTTTTAAGTTTGGATACTAAGTTTGCTCAACATTAAATACACATACACTTTAATTGGGAAGAAAGTAATTAAAAAGTACTTTTATTGAGAGAAAAAAGCCTGGCTTCCTTTTCTCATGTCAAACATGATTTTAATATTGTAAAATTCTCTGAACTCTGCTGTGTGAAAAGCCTGATTGAAAATATTCAAAAAAGCTAAAGCACTTTATAATTTGTGTTAATTACCCATAAACCCACTTTCTGGAAGCAATAGAAGTATATACAGGTGGGATAATTCAGTAAGTTACTAAAGATGAGTGTCATAAAAGATCAGACAGAAAGGACTTCCTGTACCCTGTTACTGAAACCCACAGAAAAGCAAGAGTGTATTTTTAAGTAAAAACCGGCTTTTACTAGTTCTCTTTTGCATGTAAGTTGCTCATATCCCTCAATTTCCAGTCACTTACACGTAGATGACTTCATTTCCCCTCACTAGGTTCTCATTTGATCATTCTGACTTCAGTGTCACTTCTGAGGAGAAACTTGTTCCTTACAAGGAAATCCACTCAACCAGAAAGAGTCTCTCTGGGATCCAGGGTCTCAGATGTGCAGTTGGATTGGAAGAAATCAACTTTTGTCCACCATAAAACATGCTAAAGATGAACAGGTGCCTGGTAAAAAGCTGTATATACTTCTTATGAAATAAATTTGTGTATGTTGTGTGTAAATACATACATATGAAGTAGAGGAACTGCTCCATTAAAAATGGTAAGAGTAGATCTTTTCACCCAGCAATTATAAATTAGTCATTTAGTACAGGATCTAGTAGCAATGAAATTTATTGATAATTCAAAAACTTTATTTTAAACATTAATTTTCACATTTTTCCTCATCCAAAGGATCAATATTTCAGGGACTAAAATTAATTGCTCAGAATACCATCTCTTTATCTCTATTCTCTAATAGAGATGTTAGTGAGGTGTGAAACAGCAGGAAAATAGATGTAGCTCGCCACTATCATCAGTCTCAATGATATTTCCAGCATACTCGGAGCTGTATCTGCAGGTACTAAATTAAAGCATGTCAAAAGAAGACAGGAGATAAACCTGAACAGTGTAACATGTGCCATGTTCAGGTCATGGGTTCAATTCCTAGCACCTCAAAAAAATTCAGAAAAAGAAGAAAAATATCAAAGTAGACTAAAAAGCAAAGCATAATAACTAAGTTTTAAAAACTATTAGAAGTTCACAAATGATATAAAAGTTTGTCTATTACCAAATAAATGTGTAACAGCATTTAGTGACATATATAGAACTGTTTGCCTTTCTAATTAGAAGAGTGTTAAAATCATAAAAAGGAAAGGTAGTTCTATATTCCCAATGTAAAAACAATCCCAGACAGCATAGATGAATAATTGATATGCAAAAGAAAAAATTTAAGTGGATAATACATATGTCTACAAAACTTCAAACACATTTGTGATATAAATGCAAAGAAAAATTAAATGACATTTTCCTATTGAATTACAAAATGTTTAAAAGATTACACAATATTCTCCCTCATGTACAGCAGCAATTGTCAAGTACTGCTAATCGAACATAAACTGCTACAATATCTCTGGAAATAATGTAGCAATATATAACGAATGTAACATTAGTGATATATTTGATCCACTCCTGCACCCCAGTTTTAAGGAGATAATCAAACACTCATGTGCAAAAATGTCTTATTTAGTATTATTCGTGTAATTGGAAGAAAAAATTAAATGCTAACAAATTAATAATATGAAACTATTGTTTGACTATACCACATTATGAACTTTACCCATTAAACATGAGGTTTAGGAAGAAAATCTTGCAATATGGGAAAACACATCATAATGAGAAGAGAAATAGAAACTGGATAAAGGAATCATACTGTTTATTAGTGTGCCACACATACCTTCGGAACCTCTTATATACTCAATGTGCACAGAATGTGTTTTTTCTTGTTGCTGATACAAAATCCTTACACCCAAAGTCAAAGGGTGAAAAGTTTATTTAGCTCACAGTTTGTAGAAGTTTTAGTCCATAATTGACTGGCTACAAGACAGGGTGGCATTGCAGAGGGCAATAATTATTGGTGGCTGAAGACAGCAAAATCAACCACTGAACCTTAACAGCATCTTTCTGCCCATTTTATACCTTAGGTTGCTGCAATTAGAGTGGTGACAATCCGAACAGTTGACTGATCCAGCAATCACCCATCCTCACTCCCAGCATTGCATCATCAATGAATCACACTGTAGATTTAGCTACCTCAGAAAAAACCTTGATTGCATGAGGCTTTGAGGGGACATTGAGACACAAACCATAACAAATGATTATCACAAGTATATTCTTTTAAAAAATAAAACAATGTAAAAATATTAAAAGTTTGTATCACTATAACTCTAGACTAGCTTTATCATTAGCTTGTATTTCTTTTTTTATTTTTTATTTTATTTTAAAGAGAATAAAACAAAAGAGGGCATAACAGAGCAGATCAGAACAGGACAACATAGGCAACACGGTACTTTATATTAAAACAACCAGACATTAACAGTAGCTATCACAATATCTCTTTCTCTGCTATAGTTGAACATAGTTTCAAATACAATAATATCAAACATAACAAAATATAAAACCATTGAAAGAGTGAACAAATTACAGGGCATTCTGAACCAAATAACAGAGAAAGATCAATGGGTACTATGATATCTCATTTTTGATAAAAAATTTTGTTTATACTATCATACATATTCAAATCCCAATAAGACACAATGTGATAGATAGAACCAATGGTAGTAGAAGAATAGAAGCATGGTAGGACTTCTAAGTAGAATGATATTAAATCAGCAATAGCTGTCATAACGTTTTGTTTTCTTCAAAACAGCTGTTCATACCATCATGCATGATATAGTCAAACAAAACAGAATAAAACCATTCCAACTGATGAATGAAAACTTTGAAAGGCTTCAAAGCTATGAGATGGGGACTCATGATTACCATAAAATCTTATATACTCTTATCAACTCTCATACTAGGGAGACTATATGGTATTTACACATGTGAGTCTGGTTTATTTCACTTATGAGTATGGCCTCAAGTCATGTCCATTTATTTATAAATATCTCAATGTGATCATTCTTTATAGCTGAATAGTACTCCATTGTATAAAAATGCCACAACTTTTTTATCCATTCCTCAGTTGATGGGCAATTAGTTGTTTCCAAGATCTGGCTATTACAAATTGTGCTGCTATAAACATGGGTGCACATATATCACTGTGGTATGATGTTTTCAGATCTTCTGGAAACATGCCTAGAAGTGGGATAGCTGGGTCAAATGGGACCTCCAAACCCAGCTTTTTAAAAAAAATTTATTTAAAGAGAAAAAAAGAAAACAAAACAGAATAAAGGGTAGCAACAATATAGAATTCCAAGGAAAAAAGGAAAAGAACAACAACAGAAAATCCTAAGAAATTATTACTTGACAAATTACACACTGACTTCTTGGAAATAGTTGTTCAAATTAAAATTTAAAACATGTAAAGTAGACATTCAAACAGGGAGACTGTTAAGAGTTCTGCTCCACTATCTGACAAAAACAGCAATATGGTCATCCATCTTACCCACCCAAGTATACATGCAATTATATCAAAAGGGTAAAATTAAACACAACAAAACAGAACAAAGCAGATCACAAGAAAGCAATATAAGAGACATAAATTTCAAAACTAGACAATTGGAGATATTCACTCTCTATCATATTGACTCTTGTTTTCTTCCAAATAGTTGTCCATATTGTCACATGCAGGGAATTCACATGAAACAACATAGTATGGAATTGATCTGAGCAGGACGAGGAGGGCATTTCAGGTCTTCAAGACCAGACATTAGGGAAGCCAAGAATGGCTGTCATAGTATCTCTCATTCTCCTCAAAACAGCTGTCCATACCTTCATATGTGTTGAAATTAAACAAGACAAAGCAAGCTAAAATCACTTTGAACAAAAAGTGATAGTTTTGCTGGATTTCACATCATGACATTATGGAATCATCATTGGGTACTGTAGTGCCTCTTTTTCTTCAAAGTAGTTGTTCATTTCAACATACATTATATAGTTGGTTCCTGTAAACTGTTATAAGCTCTACACATGCATGAGTCTCTAAATGTATATCTATCCTTTCTGTATTAGAGGTAAAAACAAAGCAAAGCAAGATAAAACAAAACAATTCCTAGAAAAGCATGAGGCAAAAAAGTCACATAAAACTGCAATGCTAGGCAATCTACAAGGTTACCATGATGTCTCAGCAGTATATAACAACATTAATAAAAATGAAGCATTGGAGACATTATAAGACTTCAAAAGCAAGTAATAATCAAACCAGAGTTGGTATCTTAGTGAATCTTGTCATCTTCACTGTAGTTGCCTATACTCTTAGACTTGATGCTATCAATCATAACAGATTTAAATAAAATCAGTCAATACAAAGTAGCAATCTAACAAACCAGATTCAAATAAGATCAGTCATAATAAGACAGTATAAGTTATAAAGGGCTTCAGATTAAGTTGATAGGAAATTAGGAATGATTACCATAATATGTCCTCTTATTTTGGGGATAGCTGACCATGTCCTCAAGTCTAGTGTAAGTAGACAAACTGGAACAGCACATAATCCATCCAAGCAGAGTGGAGAGAATAATGTAAATTTTAAATCTTGTTACCCAATTAACAATATCCTCTGCCTCCCTTTTTTAGACAATTCCTCCCCTTTCACTCCCATGGGGTGCACTGCTTGTTTTGGGTCCCACTGCCTCCCTCTGTAGAGCATCTCAATGGACACTATCTCCTGATCTACTCTGCCTGTGTTTCTTTCTGTTACTATTTCAAGGCCATCTATACTAGAGATTATAGCCAATCTTCTCTGCCTTATTTCTGCTATTCTGTTTTTCTGCCATTGGTTGTCTATATTTCTGCTCCACTCCACTATCTGCCCTGTTCACTGAAGCCTCTCTGCCACTGTTCCTGAAATGCTCGTATTCTTGTTCTCTCTCCCTAGAATGTCGTTCAGTATTTTTTGTAGGGTTGGACTGGTGATCACAAATTCTCTTAGTTCCTCTTTGTCATGGAAGCATCTTGTTTCTCCATTAATTTCTAGAGAAAGTTTTGCAGGATACATCAATCTGGGCTGGAGATTGTTCTCCTTCAGCACTTGAATTGCTTCACTCAAAGCTCTTCTTGACCTGATGATCTGTGTCAAGAAGTCTGCCATGATTCTGATAGGTTTTCCTTTATAGGTGATCTGTTTCTTTTCTCTTATGGCTTTTAATATTCTGTTCTTATATTTAATTTCTGGGATCTTGATTATTATGTGTCTGGCTGTAGCTCTGTTTTGGTTGTAGGTGGCTGGAGTTCTGTATACTTCATACCTCTGCATATCATTTCTTTTTTCTATGCTTGGGAAATTTTCCTTAATAATTTCTGTGAATAGCCATTGTAATTCCTCTGTTTTGATTCCTACTTCATCATTCACATGCTGTATTCTTAAGTTATAGATCCTCTTGTTGTCTTCCAGTCTTTGTATCTTTACTGCCTGCTCCCTTGTTATTTTTAAGAGATCTTCCCTTTCATGATCACTCATTGCAAGCCTGTGTTCAATTTTTGATAGTCTATCTTTGGTTTCTTTCAAGCAGTTTTGCCAGCTTTCTATGGAGTCTTTAGTTTCCTGATAATCTCTTTGAATCTGCTTCATGAATTCTAAGTTTTTTCTGTATTCTCCATTAAATTTTTCTCTCCTTTTGTGTTCCTCCATTCTTCTGTCTGTGTCTTCTTGAGAGGTTCCCAGCCTTTCTTTTATTAATCTACTTATCTCTTGTTTAATTTGAATTAATATTTCAGTTTTGGTCCCGCTTACGAGGTCCTGAACATATCTCTTTATGTCCGCTAATGCTGTGTTTGATGTTGCATTTTTGCTGCCCTCAATCTCTTTTGTATTTACCTCTCCTGGATCAATGTTCTCAGGGTTGGGGGCTGGGGGGGGTTTCTTATTTCTCCTTTTCATCATGTTTTTGGTTCCTTCCATACAAGTATACAGTGTAAATCCCAGACCCTTTTCTTGTTGGTTAAGGCTCCTCTAGAGGGTGCAGGCTAGGAGCTTTTGCCCTCTTCAGTCGGTTATCAGAGATTAAAGGACATGCACAGGCAATGTGCACTGGCTCCTCCCCTCTGAGCCAGTCAACCTTTGCAGGTCTTCACTGTGTCAGTGTGTGCCAATCTCAGGGAGTTAATTTGTAGCAACTCACTGGGCCCCAGCCAGGGGCATGGCCTAGTCCAAGCAGATTCCACCAATCTGCTCAGCAAGGGGAGCAACCAACTGAAGCCACTTCCTCATGGAGTTAGGGCTGTCCTGCCCAAATCCCACATGTTGTCTAGTTCGTTTCCCCTTTCCGGTATGAAGGTCTTATTCACATCACTCACTGTGTGTTGATGCCGGTCCCCGAAAACTGCTGGGCTCCCTGACCTCTGACTTCAGTGTGGCTGCGATGCGAATTCACAGTGCCTCTGGGTGGGTTGCATGCAGGAACGGTCTGGGCAAGCCGCATGCAGGGCTGTTCAGCTCCACGCTCTGGCGGCTCAAGCCAGTGGCTTCGGCGCAGATCACTTTGTCAGGTCTCCAGCAGGGTTTCATGAAGGTGGCTCGAGGAGGGTGCTGTGCTCACTGATCTTAGCTTCTCTGATGTTAGCCCCAGGACCTCATATTCGAGCTGTTTTTTGCACTTTAGTTTCTTTGTGGGTTGTGAGAGTCCATGTCTCTCTGCTTGGGCCTCTCCAGGGAGTTTTATTCTGGCACTTGTGCTGTCTCTCTCAGTGAGGGTCCCTCTCCTGCTACCTACCGGTCTGCCATCTTTGGCCATTCTTTCTGGGGTGAGATGGAATCTCAGTGTGGTTTTAATTTGCATTTCTCTAATGACTAATGATGATGAACATTTTTTATATATTTATTTGCCATTCATATTTCTTCATCTGAGAATTGTATATTCATTTCAGATGCCCATTTTTGGATTGGGCCTTTGAATTTCATGGGTCTGATTTTTTAAAATTCTTTATAAGTTCATTAGCTTGTATTTCACCAAAAATAGGCTTATATGCTTGGAACATTTGGGATTTTCATTTGGGATATGAATCTCTATAAAAATAAAAAGTAAGCTCTTAACCAGCACCAAAACACTGGTAAATTTTATTCATGAATCATATATTATTGGCAGTGATCAGTTAGATCAAGAACAGAGAAGAGAATCTGAGCTGAAATTCAGACAGGGATAGGCCAGACCTGTACGAGTTTCCATGAAAGTGAGTCTTGTCCAAAGGATTAGCTGAGAATCCACGTGGCAGAGGGGCGCCCAGGGTCTCCTCACTGGAGGAAAGGACTGAAGAACTAGCTCAGGGTGGGTAGAGCCAGTCACTAGGTGGGAGAGGCATATACCTTAGAAGAGCAAGACTTTAGACTAATATTTTCTATTCATCTCATATTCTTCTTTCAAACCATTATCAATTTATAAAACATAGCCTTCAAAGGCAGTTTCAACACTATTAAAATTGATAAAGTCACCACTTTTGGTGAATGTGCTCAAGGAAAGCAATTATTCTTTCTGCTCTTTCTTTTAACATGATTGAACCGAAGTACTGCTAAGCATCTCACTTCCTCCATTACACTGCAAGTTTTCTTTACTACTTATGTTATTAGAAAGTGTTTCTTTGTTTTCTGATTATTTCCCAACTATTCTAGGTTCTTTAGACCTGAGCTGATATTTCAAGAGCACCCTTTGCATAACTGTAACTTTGGATCTTTAAAAATTTGTCAAGAAGGTTGATCTATGTTAAGTGTCAGAGAAGTGATCAAACATATACACACAGGTAGCAGGAAATGTTTGAAAATGATGGACAGGTTTATGGTGCTGACAGTGATCATAGTTTTCAGGGCATATACTTATCTCAGAACACATCAAGTTGTATACATTAAATATCTGCAATGCTTTGCTTATCAATCATACATAGTAAGGTGATTTCAAATAAAAGTGTTCTTATTGTTGAGAGACTAATAGGAAAAAAGAGTAGGGAATTGTCATTGTTTTCAGGGCTAATTCAAAATAAGTTTTAGTCTTCCTGATCAACATAAAGAGTGTAGTTAGGCTTATATGCATCCTTCTCAAGCTAACATTTATATGTGGCAATAGGATGCATAACTTGTGGAAATATGATGTGACCATAGGAATGGTGTTTAAAATACCAGCGATTATATTACTTTAAAAAATGAAAAATAAAGAGACACTAATAATAGCTTTGTTTTCACTCCCAAAGAGGAATCTGTGTAATAGACTTCATTGTTACACTGAGTTACCTTTTAAGACTTTTTAAAACAAATATTCATAAACTTTCAAGTGAGGGTGAGGTCACCTTATAATTTTTATTCTACGTATTTGACTCATTACAGACAACGTTTTAATCTGAAAGAAAGTTGCTATAGCATAAATACTAAAATGAACATCTCGAGCTATTTCTTAATTTCCTATGTTACAAATGACCACAAAAATGTTACTAAATAAGAATACACATAAACACAAAACACACACACATACATGTACAAGCAGTCTATGTTTAATCCAAATGAAAACTTTAGGTTTAGAAATCTAACCTTTCATAATTAAAAGTCAATCAGAATTAATTTCCAATAATCCACATTATATTTCCAAAGAGCAGAATCAATAGAATATTAAGTGTACATATTTTGATACACACATACATACACACATCCAAATCTACTTGGCATATAACCCTAAAAAAGAAAATATCCTACTTTGTTTACTAGTGTATAGATATTCTGATTATAAATATGTTTGCTAGGTTTTTCATTCCAAGAAAAATTGTTTCCTAGTGTACTGGTACTTTATACATGAACACTTTTTGAGACAAAACTCAATTTATAAGCTTCCCCTCTGAAATGACACAGAAATATACTTAGCAATACCTGTATGTAAATCAAGGTATGGTTGTATCACTTTTCCTTGTATTGTAAATAGATTGTCATATGAACTTCTGAAAGTTTTATAAATCACCTCTTTGACTCCTTGTGAGTTCTGAAATACCAATGTCAACCAAAACTGGGCACAAAGATTTTTATTTTGTGTGACTGTTGTCTTCACTTGACATAAGCTAGGTTTCAAACAAATAAAATCATACTTTGAGAAAGCATTTCAAAAAGGAAGAAAATAAATTGCTCTTTATTATCGTCAGACCAAAGTATCATGTAAAAGCTGAGTAAAATGAGAGATGATGATAGAATTCTAACTCATTATTCATTGGTTCCTAGATGCTATAAAATTTTAATTCTAAGAAAATATGTCTGAAGGATTGGAAAAATAGTCATGAACATATCTTTCTTAAACAAATTGCTATATCTTTTAATTTTAAGTCTAGAGTACCTCTAGAAATACAAAGGTAGAACAGAGTATTATATTGGAGTATGATCAACTTGTATATACAAAAGACATTGAAAAAACAGACTTGAAAATAACCTCTGAAGGAGAAAAAATTATCAAGTTATTAAACGTATATATTTATTGAGACTACCTGAAGTAAAGCAATTTTCAAATTGGAGTAAGTAATAGTAGCTTTTCATGTTTTTTTTTTTTTAGTTGCTTGTTCTCAGATGCATGCTGAGTTTTGAGTGGTAGCTGCATTCTTTATATATTTCAGAGTATGGAATGGCTCAGATATTGAGGAAATGTGATAGTATCTATTTGTGTTTATGGAGGAAAAATCATTTCTGTTTCTGTCATCACTTTACTGGTTTAAATTTACGTAAGTTCCATAACATCTCAAGATCATAGTCTCTTATATGCATTAGAGGTAACACATTCTTTTAAGATTCTTCTAAGATACAAGCAAATTTAAAGAATGAACTCTGTATTCAGTATTTTAGAAGAAAATTAAATAGTAATTTCATCCCATTTACTTATTCTCCTATACTACATTTCACAATTGTGGGGGTACATTCATGCTATTATACTAGTACCATATTTTATGCTACTTTTCCTGCCTAAATACATGCTACTCAGTTATTATTTTTCTGAAGGTGGGCTGCAGTCGATTTTGGGATGGAAGTATAATAGCATGCATGTTCTTTTATCAGTAGATCATTCTAAACAATAAACACTCAGCCATGGAATTCTACTTTTGCTACACCTTGAAGAGTCATGTTCATACAAACACAATTCAACTGCTTCAAGTTTTCAAGAAAAGTATGAATATGTTGACAAGATCAAACTACAGACTTTTCAAATTTTTTCTATACATTTGTTTTACCTAGAATAAAATGTAACCTTGAAAACTGAAGTGGCCACCTAATAAGCTCTGCAAGTATTTAGGTATATGTTCTTAAATAAGCCACATAACTTATAGTATTCTATATCTTTCTATATAGAATGGATACAATTGTTATGAAATGTGATTTATATCTTTTCATTAATATTTGCATGAGTCCTGGAAGTTCCATAGGTTTCATGATTTCAGTAACATTTCATTTTTGATAGATTATGCAGTCAATTTTCATTAAATATTTTCTATTTGGTTTTATTAGCTGTTTGTTATCTTAGTCCCAAAGTACCTAAGTATAGTCAGACAGACTACAATCCAAAGACAGCATTCTGAAGTTTCAGCACTTCATACATACACTCTCACTTACATTTTAAGTAATTTTTTCGTATTTTTATATATATGGAAGAAATTATTTTAGCTACTATTCTGTAATTCTCAGTTCATTTTGCGTGTTTTTTTCCTAACATTTTGATGAAGCAAATCATTCCAATCTGAGTATACTGTGATTTTTTTTTTAGTTAATAACATGGCCTTCAGGTAGTCAGACCACTTGTATTCAAATTCTTATTTATATCATATTCAACTTTCAGTCTCTGTACATTACTATCTTCATCAAATGAGGTAATTGTGTAGTTTTATATTAAGCATTAAGTCATAGTAAAGGTGTAAAACTATATGGAATACAATAACTAGTTGCTAATATTTTAGAAGGTAAACTGATGATTTATTGCCAAACCCAAATATAACTATCCAATGCCATTATAATTTAAATTTATTTCTACTCTTTTCAGAGACTGATTCTGTGAAAGCACTATAATAAGTATGAGAACAACTTTGACAGCTTAAAGTATAAGTTTTATGATTATCCAATTTTGATTCCCCGTCACCAAATACTTGGTATTATTCAGGAAAGTTGAGGAGAAAACTCAGGGATTAAGTGAAGAACAAAACTGTCTTCAAGCTCAAAATTCATAAATACAAATTATGAGAAAGCTGAAATAAGCTCAAAAAGAAAAATCTATATTGAACATTGAAAAAATGAAGATATAAAAAATGAAGATATATTCAAAATGCTTTTCTATAGTGACTAAAGTCTAGGCTCAAAAAGGAGAAGTGAACTAAATTAACAATGTGTAACAAGGTTACCTTTTAATACCATGTTGACTACTTCTTTCAATTCTTCTAACAATATAATAGCAACAAAAAATGTAGGTAAAAGTCTGAGTCGGTACTTTTCATGAGCCTAAAATGTACTTTGAGCATTTTCAGAGAATTTAACTAAGCTAACAAATGAATTTGGGCCAAAAAATGATTAGCCCTTTAAAGAGGACTCTTTTTGCAAAATATTAGTAGCAAGGCCAGGGTAGTGGAGAAATTGACAGCAAAACATTTTGCAACTAAAAATGTGAAAAAAGCTTCAGTTTTATTTGGTGACCTAGAAGTACCAAGCCAAGTCACTGGTATGTAGTTTAAATTCAAAGTACTTATTTTAAAAATTTAAATATGTATGCAGTTATAACCAATAAAAACCAACCAACCAACTCTCTGTGCATGGAAAATGGCTGTCATATTATCAATATCTAAAGTTCAACTTAAGTTTTCAATTAATATTACCTTAGAATCAGAATACATTTACCACCTTGTTCAAAAACAAACAAAATTGGAGACCTCTACAGAAAGTATGCCAGTCCTCAAGAACCACATAAGCATTTTGAAGAACATGTATTGATTCAAAGGAAGTGATTCACTAAAATGAATTTGATAAATTATAAAAATGCAGGGCTTCCTTTTAGAAATTACTTTCTTTGAAAAGGAAATTTATTCTTTTGGTAAAAATTTCAAACATTGTTTAATTTGAAAATGATGATTTTTCTTTTGGCATTTCCCAAATTTCTAACAAACCTATGAATTCATGGTTTTAAGACTGTCTCACTCACCATGAACATTTTCCTGTATCTGAGAAAGAGCTCTTCAAAATATTTCTTATTTCCAAAATGGGATTCAACAAGGCATATGCAAATCAGTGTACATATGACAGGAAAATCACAAATGCAAATACAAAGTAACTAAATTATAGCTTAATGCCAATTATATTTTTAGAATAGTTCTTTCAAAAAGTCAAACTATCCCTTTAATTAAATGACATATTTAAAGAGGCAAATGAGAGCCAGAATACAGGATTTGATAATGAAATAAGTAATGAATAAATTCAAATCTCCTAGCAGAATCATTTAGCTCACAATCTATGAAGTCAGTTGCACCTATGAAAATGTGACAAATGCATGGCAGTTTAGAACTAACTCAGCCAAAACATACTGAAAGCATTTGGATTCTCCATGATGACAACTTCTAGCTTATAAATTATATATCTATGTAAGAAAAAAATTCTAAAAGCTTTTTAAAATTATATCCAAAGCATATATGCATTCTGAGGTAGGCATTGTAAAAATGAAATTTTAACAGTGAAATGTTTTCTGTAAAATATGATTAGATTGTAATTTTGTCTATGTGTGTGTGAGTATGTGTTGTATGCTAACAAGTTCCCATATATTATTCCATTTTACTTTATTATAGGGAAAATTACCAGGAAAAATTGAGAGAAAAGAAAATAAAAAAGGAAATGGAGAATGACATATATGTATTGTTGTATATCCAAATATTTATTATATTTGCAATATAAAAAGATCTCCATTATTTCCCTTAAAAAAGAAGTATTTGTGGAGTAATAATACGTTTTTCATATAGTTTCTAATGGTATACTCAAAAAGTAATGGATATGTAACAATAAAATATTATCGCAATGGTCAGTACACATTCCAAGATTTTAATCTAACATTACATAATACTTAGATGCTCCTGCCATCTACCTGATTTTGTAGATGCCAAAATGCTGCACCACTTTGTTCAGGAACATTTAACTCGAGAAGCTTGTTTAGTGAAACACATTCATGATAAAATTCTAATAAAAACAGAATTATTGAAAAATGAAAGATTGAGATTAAATATTTTTTCCAAGATTTAGCTATTACAAATTGCGCTGCTATGAACATGGGTGCACATATATCACTGTGATATGAACTTTTCAGTTTTTCTAAGAAAATACCCAGGAGGAGAATAGCTGGGTTGAATGGAACTTCCATTCCTCATCTTCTAAGAATTCTCCATACTGAATTTCATAGTGGTTGCACCAGTCTTGGAAACAATCAAGACGCCCATCAACCGCAGAGTGGATGAAAAAGATGTGGTATTTTTATACAATGGAATATTGCTCAGCTATAAAGAAGGACGATCTTGAGGCCTTCTTAGGTAAATGGAGACAGCTTGAGACTCTCTTCATTAGTGAAATAAATAATCATATTTATAAATATCACATTATGTCTCTAGTATAAAAAGTAATAAGAAATGTAGGAGTAATAAAACCCAAAATGTGTAATTGCCACTGTAAAAAAGAGAGGAAAAGAAAGTGCTCTAAAGGATAACTGCATGTATAGTTAAGTGTGTAAGATGGAGGACCATATTATTTTTTTTGTTAGATTGTTGAGCAGAACTGTTAACAGTCTCACTGTGTGAATGTCTGCTTTGTATGTTTTAATTTTGTAACTTGAACAGCTATTTCCAAGATGACAGTATGTAATTCATCAAGTAGTGATTTCTTAGTGTTTTTTTTTGTTCTTTTCTTTTTTACCTTGGAATTCTGTATTGTTGCTACCCTTTTATCTGTTTTGCTTTGTTTTCTCTTTAAATAAAATTTTTTAAAAAAGAAAACTGATCACCAGGAAAAAAAAGATTAAATATCTTAACTAAGAATCAGAATTCTGTGTAGTATTTGAAAAGTGTATTGGTAAGCTTTCTGTTGTTGGGCCAAAACACATGACGTATACAATTTAAAGGATAAAGGATTTATTTGTCCCATAGTTTCAGGTTGTAGTTGATGGTAAGCTGGCTCTGAGAGAGACACATTGAGGAAGGTTCAGCAGAGGACTCTTTCTACCCTACTTGGACTCAGAAAGCAGCACACACAGAGCCAGAGAAGAAAGGACCAAAGACAAGGTACACCCCAAGTTTACACCTTCATATCTTACGTGGACATACTCAGATTTGTGCTTTATTAATTTCCTAGGTGTCTCACAAACCAATCTATTTGATAATCAAGATTAACCATCACCCCTTGTCAACTTGAGACCTAAAAAATCTCGTGAATTTACAATCTTCAAATAGAGACAATAACAAGGTCAGAATTCCATTTAACATAATATAAATAACTATTTTACATACAACTGAAATCATACTATTCTCCCAAGTATAAACAGTCCTAACATTACTCAAAAGTCCTAGTCCAAAATCTCTTATGACACTCAAGGCAACTCAGTATCAGTTAAAAAAATTTTTAAAAACATAAATAAATAGAACAATAAACAGGTACACAATACCAAGATACAATATGCATGAGTAAGTAAGCATTTGCATTCTAAAAGGAAAGAATCAAACGAAAACAAGATGAAAACTCAGCAAACATTAAATCCTGCAAAGCAAACATCAAATTCTGTCACTCTGTGTCCAGCATTTGGGACACGTGGTGGCATGATATAAGCTTCAAAGGGCATCTACTCCTGTGGTCTTGCTGGCTGAAGCCTATAGGGTCTCTCTCTTGGGCTGATTCTGCTACTGCCCATGCTTTACTTCTCAATTAACTTGACAATGAAGAGTACTCATCAAAAAATACAATTATCAGATATTTTTAAATGCCAGCATTTATATATATATATATATATATATATATATATATATATATAGAGAGAGAGAGAGAGAGAGAGAGAGAGAGAGAGAGAGAGAGAGAGAAGTAACTTAGAACACTGTGTCCTGTCCAAGTCCTAATTATGTTTCCTTTACCTAGTGGTCCAGTGTTTGGAATTGAATAAAGTTTCTTTACCTCAGCTACAAATGTGAAGGTCTTAGAAAGGCTAAAGAAATGAAATAAATATCATTTCAGGGAAAAAAGTTATAATTTATAGACAAGAAAGACCAAGGCCAAAAAAGCCAGTGGTGAAATTAAAACCAGAGTCATTATATTGGCTATCAAATTGAATTTTGGAAGAGAGAGAAATGGGATCAGTCTTGCTACATCTTGAGCAGGTATGATGTGTAGGAGACGGATGAGGCAAATAATGAAGATGTCAGGGAAAGCTGTACAGGTAGCACTGACATTTGTTTTCACCAACTAGTAGATGACCTTTCATGTAAGACCTTGGGGAGACCTTAAACCATGACCATTGTGTATAGTGCTAGAGTTATTAGGGGTTTTTTTTCTGTTTTTAGTATTATTGCCATCTTACCACTTTAACCTCTTATTAAAATATTGCTTTATCAATATGCTTTGTGGAAACATTATTTTCTTTCTGTAGTTAGAATATCATGAGGAAAAACATTTAATAAATATTAACAGTAGCTAACACTTGCTGAATGCTTAGCTAAGTACTTTTAGCACTGCATCTTATTTTGTTATACATTAATCATCACTTTACATCTGATGTAAATAAATTTCAACAAGGTTATCAGACACCTTTGCAATAAAAAAAGATGCTCATTTTAACATGGTAATTAAACCCTCTGCTGGTGATTAAATTTTTCCTTATGAAACCTTGTGAAATAACTCTCTTCAACAAGAGTTTATGATGATGGAAGCACATAGAACAATTATGCACTACTTTTGAAACTCAAGTTTACTAACCCTGAGGTCAACATTCTATCGAGAAAAACATTCTCTATTTAGTGGAACAAAAGATTCTTATTTTTAAAAAATTATATTCCAAAAACTGATGCTCAAGTCATGAGAGGAAATTACCTTTGAGGATAATTAAGAATAAGAAGAAATTTTATTAGAGTGTCTCAGAAGTGTTATAAGGTAAAATGTGTGCTGAGGGAAAAACCAGACCTGAGATTAGATATTTGTAATAATAATATGAAATAAGAATCTTTCTTGAGGATGTGGTATTTGACATTAGGAAAACAAGGGACAAAACAAAATAACAGTAATATCAATGAGATATGCTTATAATCAGATTTTTTGCAAAGGATAAAAATGAAAATGCAATAAGGCATACATGGCAGTTTTTCTGGTGATGTAATTGCAAGACTTAACCATCATTCAAATGCTTGGATCTGCATTGCCACATTTTCATGTGAAGAGCACCTGATTTCAAAGGCAGTTCATTGGATTTTCTTATTTATTGGAAAAATGAGTATAAGAATCTACCTATGACCCAGAAGTTGACAGAAGACCAGATATCTTAGTGTCATCCATTCCTGTTTGCAAGATCGTCAGAAGATATTTAAGACCATCTACCAGGAAACAGTAAGATTCATTATAGGAAACATGGAATTGTCTTCCTTAGATGTTCTTCATATGATCATCGTGTCAACAGAACTCTGTGCAGGAATTACAGTAAATGCATTTCTTTTAATTGTGAACTGCAATGATTTCATCAAAGTCTGAAAGCTAGTACCACTGCAAATCCTTTTAATATGTATAGCATTATCCAGACCTGGTCTTCAGATTGTGTTAATGATGCATAGTTTAGTCTCTGTATTCTTTCCACACAAATATGAAGACTTTATTTATAGTGTAAAAATGATATTCATTTGGATGCTTTTCAGCTCCGTCAGTTCCTGGTTCACTACTTGCCTGTCTGTATTTTACTGCCTCAAGATTTCAGTCTTCACGCAGTCCTGCTTTCTTTGGTTGAAATTTAGAATTTTGAAGCTCGTACTCTGGCTACTTCTGGGAAGTGTGCTGGCCTCTTTGAGCACTGTAGCTGTGTGTATTGGACTAAAAGTCCCTAATCAGGTCTTCACAAACATCACAGGGGAGATGACACTGGTTGATGTACGGGACACTTACGAATTTCTTCTTCTTAACTTGGCATTAATATTTCCTCTAGCTATATTTGTTATCTGCACTTCTATGTTGTTCATCTCCCTTTACAAGCACACTCATCAAATACAAAACAGACCTCATGGTT
The DNA here is from genome assembly GCA_004027295.1 of Dolichotis patagonum. Taxonomy (NCBI): domain Eukaryota; kingdom Metazoa; phylum Chordata; class Mammalia; order Rodentia; family Caviidae; genus Dolichotis; species Dolichotis patagonum. The sequence continues at coordinate 51,307 of PVJX010010246.1, forward strand.
CTTCAAATGTCAAGAAAGAAGCCCATATAAATGCAGTGAAAACAGTTGTATCATTCTTTTGTTTCTTTATTGCTTATTTTGCTGCCTTCATGGTAAATATGACATTCAGAATTCCTTTTAGAAGTTATCAGTTCTTTGCAATGAAGGAGATAATGGCAGCATTTCCGTTTGGGCATTCAATTATAATAATTTTGAGTAATTCTAAGTTCCAACAATCATTCAGGAGAATTCTCTGCCTCAAAAAGAAACAATGAAGATAAAAGTGACTGGGATATATATTTTTCCTTGATATGGACTCAATGGATTTATTTGTGATTTGTATGTTTACTTTTCCTCCCTCTATAATAATTTCTTACCCACCTTTCACCACAAGACTCATGGGACACTAATTCTGATTTTGAATGGACAGGATTATTCTCTATCTCAGGGCTTGTGTACTCAAAAATACTGTGACAGTAATACATCTTATCACCTAGTGTCTGTACTGATGTACCGGTTCATTTTAGAAATAGGAAAAAAGCCCTAAGACTTCCTATAGCTAATCAATATTTTAAATAGTGTATCTGTCTTCCCAGGTCATTGGAAGTCTTATGGTTGAGACAGTGAAAACATCTTGAAATCAACAGTATACTTGGTAGTTTGGGGGCACTTAACTATATTTTAAGCAATACATTAACACAACACAAATGTTGTGTTGAAATTATGTACCATAGAAAAGTACCCAGTGATACTGATTTAGACTGCGTTTTGCTTTGAACTTCAGGTGGGTGGATGATAAAGAACGAATCGAGCTTCCTTGGATGTTTACTCATTTCTCACAAAATAAAGAAGTAGTTTCAACCTCTTGAAGTAATAAACTCAGCCCCTGAGTAAATGTAGGGAAGGTTGCTGACAGTGAAGTGTCAGCAGGCAAACATGTGACAACTGGAATACTCCTTCCAGCTGGGAATCTTGCATGGGGCATGGCAGCAGCAAATCATCTGAAGATCAAAATAAAAGATTTGTTGCTAGGTTTTAATTGACTCTGTTTAAGACTCTTTAATGACTTTAGGGAAAAAATATCTTTTGAAATACTGTTTACCTCTTAGGGTACCAATTTTAATCAATAAAATCATCTTGAATAAATAAATGTTGATATTTTAACTGTAACCAATTATGATTAAAGTAGATTAAATGTGATTGCAATGAGGAGATGCTACATATGTGTATATATGTGCAGTGATTTGCTACAGAAAATTTAGAAGAAAGAGAAAATTTAAAATCTGTACTAGCAATTCTTTCATTTTTTTCTGAAGCGAAGTTCACAATTTGAACAGACATGAAAATATCGCCAAGAGGACTTGTTAAAACACAGAGTGCTAGGCCTGCTTTAAGGATTTCTAATTCACTAGGTTGTGGCTAGGGTTTGAGAATTGCTGACAAGTCTCCACATGATGTTCTGCTATGTAATACATTAATTTTATAGGTCTGAATTTACATAAATAATTATGTTAATTTATTATCCTCTGTTAAGCATAAATTTTTTCATATCAAATTTGTTATTTCCCACTTGGAAATTGTTCTAATAGTAAACAAAGCAATAAAAATAGAAATTAGAGTATTTAACTACGTGATAGCATTAGTAATACTATTACTTCTTCCTAGTAAAAAGCTCTGGCATTATTTTCTTCTTCTGAGTATAATGTAAGATCTATTTTATTTCTCTAACTTACAGAGTGCTTCAAACTGTAGCTAGCTTTATATGATGAAATTACTACTACAATTCATTTTAAGTTAGTTCAATTGGATGAATATGTTGTTTAATATACAAAAGTATATATAATAATAAAGTATATATAATAATCAGTGTGTTGAAGTTTCCATTTGCCACAATTTGTTAGCATTTTGTGTTTTGTGGAAACTGAGAAAAATTTTAGCATATGATCATAAGTATCCATTTAAGGGAAAAATCATTAATGGTTCTACATGTAATATAAGTCACTTAGCCATAAAACAGTATTTCCATGTCAGAAAATTCTGAGAATGTATACAAGAGACCATGAAAGAGAATTCCAAGGAGTAGTTTCATCCAAATGCCCTTTCTTGCCTTATTCTCTTTTTTTTTAAATTAGGTACAATGTTGTCATCAAAGATAATTGTTGCTCTTAGATACTCTAAGAAATTTTCAGACATTCTCAAATTTCAGAGATGTACCCCTCATTAATTATCACTATATGTAACTATCACGATTGGTCATTTGATATTTAGTACATCATCTTTTGATTCATTATTACAGGTTTTAACTATTTTAGCCAATTATTGATAATATTTTTGAAAAGAAGGGCCATGTTCAAATGTATTTTAATCCCTACAACAAATAATAGTGAACTAAACAAAAACAAGCACTTGAATATAAATTTTCGGTTAAGAGCCATATCTATCTCCATGAAAATCAATGTATAAAATCAGATAGCATAAGAGTAAGTTAATTATTTCCAAAATTTAGTCAATTCAATTTTAATGTCATTTTCATGAGAAAAAATACATAAAATTGAACACTGGGAAAACAATACAGGAAATTTAGTTTTGCTTTTCTGTTTATAAACGGGGCCAAAATTCTAAGCAATGCACTGCTCCCACCTAGTGGCCATTTTCTCCTTAAGTGAAACAATAGTTGAAATAAGTCAAGAGACTAATGAAGAAGTTGGCAAAGAAACTTTCATATTCCATTATAAAGTTAGGAGGAGAAGAAAAGCTCATACTCAGGTAATAAAAAATTTGGTACTATATGTGAATAAACAACTTCCTCAAAAGGAAAATTAATAAAGAAAAAAACAAAACCAAAAATATTTATGACCTGATAGGAAACATGATTGTCAATGATATGCTGTATTCAGAAATATAAAAGATAAATACTGGTAGAAATACCTGAAAATAATTTTATTTAGAAGAGGCATTTAAATTGGTCTTTGAACCACCCCAGGGAGAGAACCAGCCAGCATCTCCCGAGATCCACACCATGTCAGAACTTAGGGTGCTGGGAAACCAAGCAACCCGCTCGCCTCCCTGGTAAGCATCCATGGCTCAGGCAAGCCATGGCTGCCCCAGGGAAAGAACCAACGAGCATCTCCCAGGATCTGTGCCATGTTGGAACTTAGGGTGCTGGAAACCTAGCAAGCGGCTCACCTCCCTGGTGGGCAGCCATGAGCCTACTAGCACACAGGCTGACAATCACACATCCCTCCCCTCCCCATTAGCAAATGGGAGCCAGAGGTCTGAGCATCTCTTGGGAGGTTGACCATATGCAATATTGCAAATAGGGAGGATTTCCTTCTACCATCACTTTGAAGGAAAATATTGTCACTGTTTTGCTTTGTTCTGATTAACTGTATTGCTCTACTCAGCATTCTGTTTTGATAAGTTTTATAATGTTCTGTATTTGGTTTGATTTTTCTATACCTGACTGAAAGAACAACTATGTGAAGATAAGGAGATATACTATGGCTCCTATTACTGTTGTTCTGGTAACCTGTTATGACATTCTGTACCAACTTCACTGCACTATCTTGGTTGGCTTTTTCTGTCTTCTTCTGTTGTATTTCACTACCTTCAAAATAATAAAAAATTTAAAAAAATAAGTTGGTCTTTGAGGTGTAAATATAACTTCACAAATAAGTAAATGTGGGTGATGAATGTAGGTTAAGCTATTCTTTTATTTTCCATGAAACATCTTGTATGAAACATAGCTTTTATAAAATCATCATTGACTAATGACAGCATTTCCCTAATTTCTCACCCAGATATCTATACTGATGTGTTGCTCTATTCTTTCCTCTTTTCCCCTATGAAGTGAAAATTATGATGGAACAGTGCCTTCACAGGCTTTTAGTCACTCAGCAAGGCCTCCAGCTGATTTCTTTGACTGCAGGCAAAGACACATTATCATGTAGAATTCATGTACTATAGAAGCCTAATTTTTTATATGTATTTTCAAAAGAATATTTCACTCTCCTTTATGGCTGAATGCTTCTGTACTGTATTGTATTTTCTTTACCCATTCATCTGTGTATGGGCTCCTAGGCAGATTCCAGACCTTAACTATTGTGATTAGTGCCACAATAAACATGGGACTCTAAATGCTCCTTTTGCATAGCGTCTTCATTTACTCTGGGTATATTCTCAGGAGTTCAATATCTGGATCTATTTTAGCTTTCTTTTTCTTTTTTTCTTTTATTGGTTTTTAACCTCCATACCATTTGTTATAGTGAATCTACTATTTCACATTCTCCTCAAAAGTATATTACAAGTTCTCCAATTTTCTTTACATTCTAGATAGAATTTGTTATTTTTTAATAGCCATTTCAACTAGCATAAAGTGGTATTTCACAATGATTTTTATTTTAAAGAAAATTTCAAAAAAACATTAAAACCATACAGAATTTCAAAACAAATGATAGTAAATTAACCACAGTTATTATATTACATATTCCTCTCTTTGAAATAGTTGCACAGATTACCAGATATAGGCATGCAAAATTGATCAAACAATGTAAGTGCTAACTGTTCCTTTCAATGTACTAATAGAGTGAGTAGTACAATTATCTTAGCTATTTTGTATACATATATAATCATGGTTTATGTCAGTGCACTCATGGATATGGCCAAATCTAGCATTTGTGATTGGTCCATTGTCTATCACTCAGATTGGTGGTGTGAATGCTAGACCCACCCAGGGGTGGAGCCAGTAAACAGTGTAATGGTATGAAGAAGGTGTTTCTTTCTCTTTTGCCATTCATGCTTGCTGTTTACAGTGGCCTCACCATGCCACTTGGAGGCAACTGAGTGTGGACTGAAACCTCCACCTTGAAAGAAATAAACCTTCCCTTCCCTAACTTTGGGCATCAGGTATTTTGTCTTAACAATTAGAAAGAAAAGTAACCAAAACAGAATTCAGTACCAGAGGAGTAGGGTCATTGCTGTGACTATATCTGACCATGTGGGTGAACAGCCTTTGGAAATGGCTTGTGGGCAGAGTTTGGAAAACTTTGGATATGCCCCCTGGATGCACAGAGCTGGAACAGCTTAGGCTGTTCTGTAGAGGAGATTCTGGTCAGATCTCAGGAGATCAGAAGGCTGATAAAAATCCTGTGGGTAAAGACCAGGCTTGGGAAGTTTCTGCTGAGAAGAAGAAATGCACTGGTTGTGGACTCCACACGATATGTGTTATGACTTGGCAGAAAGTTTGTCTGCATTTTGCTCAGGCCTAGAGACTTTGCCTGAGACTGAGATTAAGGGTAGTGAACTGATTAATCTGGCAGAAGAAATTCAAGGCAGTCTAATATTGAGGTGGTGGCATGGCTGCTTTTGGGGGGCTTAGCCAGATTTATGTTGCAAATCAAGAGCAAAGAGCCCAGCAGGTTGATTTAAAACGTTGTGAGTTTGGCCAGAAAGCTATGGACTGTAAAGATAGAGTTGAGATCTCCATTGCTGAGAAGGAGCATAACAGAAAAGATGGCCTGGGGTCATTCTGGGAAGAAGAGGTCTCTACCCTTTGCAGTTTCAAAACTGCAAAAGTGAGACTTTGCTCAGAGGAGAAAGCCACAGAGCTCCATGTTCCAGAGTGGTGACAGAGAACACAGGAGGTTCCAAAATGGTGACGGCTGCACCAGATTCCAGCATGGTGGCAACATAGAGAAGCTTTTCCTCACAATCAGATTCAGAAAGCTCAGCAATCCAGGCACTCAACCCCTACAGCCAAGAGGGAGGAAAGCCTGGCTACTGCTCCAGCTGGCAGTGGACCTCGGCAGCATCTACATGGCACTGGTTTTAGGTACAAAGAAAATGCACAAGTTCTGAGGTTAAGGCAGCTTTTACCCTGACTTCAGAGGGCCTGGGAAGTCAGAAAGTGCACCCCTGAGAGGGCTGTATATAAATCTGCAAGTGTGAACCCAAAGGTATAGTGGTGACCCCATAAGTTTGGAAAAGGCAGGAGCATGGATCATCCAAGGGAAGCTGCAAGAAATGAGCAGAATGAACCGAGGAGAGAAGCTATGAGAACTGGAACTCCTGAAAGTGCCATAGGAGTGGAGTCACTCAAGCTGTTTGTAGCTTGCAATCGATTGCTTCAGATGCTGAGAGTGGATCTCCACAACTGAACATTTGCCCTGCTGGATTTTGGACTTGCTGTGGTTTCAAAGCTATATATCCCTCTGTTTGTACCTTTTGAAATGGTAATGTTTACCTTGTGCCCTTGCATTTTAAAAATATTTAGCCTTGTTTCATTTGTACAGAGGGTTACAATTAAGAGTTTGCCATAGATCTTGGAGAAGACTTGGGAACTTGGTCTTTTCAGCAATGCTGAAACTGTTAGGACTTTGGCAACTCTTGGAGATGGACTAAATGTCTTTGTGTAAAGGATGAGCATAAGTCTTTGGGGGCCTGGGGTGGAATATCATGGTTTATGTTAGTGGTCCCCCCAAGCCTCATGCAACCATGGATGTGACCAAATGTAATGCATCTCTTTACT